>BPLR01006030.1:0-121459 GCA_021605095.1 Caerostris extrusa | reverse complement strand
TTCGTGGGATGCGTTGTAGAGGTGGTGCATCAGGTCCCCGATGCTCACCGGGGAAAAAGTGACAACTGATATAAGAGATTCATATTTGAATCCGTTTGTAAGAAACTTTCACTGTGCGAGAATTCAGGAATTACCATATACAGAAATTCAGAAAAAATGTCCAACGTTGAAATTTTGTGATGTTCCCTTTGAATTTCCACTGAACAATTGTATACAACACTTCACATTAGCACTTCAACATTCTTTTATTTAATCTATATCGAAATTAAGCCGTACATTCTTTTTCGACAAATATATGGTACACCAGGTAAATACACTTGGAAAAAATGTTGTACTGCGAAACGTTAGTAGTGGTTCATACCTCATTCATTTTCTTATAAAAATTTTGCTTTCATTTCATTAGCTAATATATATATGTTTAAAAAAATCTTTCTCTCCTACAATATTTGATGGAAATTTCAACATTTGCAACCAAAGATCCGCTGGCAATTGGTATGCATAAACTCAGCACTGTAATTTACCAACTAATTTAAAATGAAAACAACCAGTTCTAAGCACCCTTAAAGAGACAGAAAAGGGACAGAAAATCAGAATTTTTAAACCGATCTTGAGACTATTACCTAACAAACTGGAATTCCACCCTCAACGTAACGCGTTATTATCCCTCGCGACTCGAGTCTTCCCAGCAAGAGAAGAGCACCGGGAATACGAATCGAAGAAACCTCCGGAAGAGACCATCCTCTTGTAGCAAGACCCCACTCCAGGCAGTAACGAGGGCACATTTATACGCATAATTTAGCGAACACACTAAAATCGCAGGAACTGATTCTTAAGCGACAGAAAAATAGGAAGGGGGAAGAGAGAGAGAGAGAGAGAGAGAGAAAGAGAGCGAGACGTCAGATGCAAGGAAGGCGGGCACACATTGATCGACCCAGGTGAAGAGTTTGGATCGATGCATCAAGGTAGCTGTACCACCAACCATGAGTCTGTTAAGAGCAACAGGTTCGGTTTGTTTTGGTTCTGGAAATGAGCGTGGGTGTCTAGTTGCAGCCATTGGGGAGAAGAGAATGCTGCAACGCCAACGTATGTTCGGTAATGCCCACAAGGATGATCCACCATCTTCTGTTGGGTTTTGTAAAGGGATATCTGTTGGTGGAAGGATCCATTGTCTGATTAAATTAATGCCAAGCGTTGGATGGTGGAGATAAAAAGGCGTGGGTTCCGGATGGAGCCTTTGACTAGCTGGTCTTCGAATGCAGGCTTGTTGTTTTTATTAAGCCAGTGTTATTAGTACGTAGATGGATGAAAGGATTACCGTCTTTTATGACAGTCTATTAGCATTTTTTGCTTGGCAAAGAGAGATGGAATCTATTGTCTGCAATAATGCATGTCTTTTGATTTGGAAAAGAAAGCAATTTGCTAAGAAATATTTATGCTGAAGCTCATGGTGTATGAATTTTTATTAGAGGCAAGTTAGATTGAAAGATTTAGCAGGGATTTATTTCTAATCAAAACAAATGGTAAATTATGTGAAAGGAGACAAGGATAAATGACCTATGAAGGTTTATTTTAATTGAAAGACTGCAATAGTAGTACTTGAATTGTATTATTATGGATTAGCGTGGGTGATTGTAAACTTTTTTTTATATAGAAAAGATACAAAAATCGTATTAACTTGATTTAAACAACTAAAACATTTTATTAAGTTACCTTTTCTATCAGAACAAAACAGCACACTATAGATTTACAAATTAATTGTCTTACACCCACATACGTACATACACAACAATATTGTCACGTCAGTATTTTATCATTATAATTTAAATGTGTAATGTAATTTTATGTAAAAAGCATTACAAGCCATTTCTTGAAAATAAAAATATAAAAATTAATATACTAAAAATTTGAGGTGAAGATTTTTTAAATGATAATATTATAAATTTAAAGTAAGCAATAAAATTTGTTAATTACCTATTCTATTTGTTTTTATATCAAAAAATATTCCAAACAAAAGGTAAAATTTGCACAATATATTAAGTATAAAAATATAAAAGAAAAGAAAGTTTCCATAAATGTGGCTGCATCGTTTCCAAAGAAAAAATATAAAAATATAGAAATATAATGGAATTGAAATGTGTATTATTGATGAAATGAAATATATATAAATATATAAATTTATTATTTATTATGAATTATAGCAAAAATTGCCCGAATCCATACAAAATCATTGTTCTTATATGAATTTGAATGATAACAATTTGATAATTTTACCCATTTGCTATCCATGTGGAATCAAATAGTTGTCTATTAGATATCTACAATCTGATGATGTACGATTCAGTAAAATTATAATTATTTGTACTAATAACAATTATATGTGTCATCATGCTCATAAGTGTCTTTTTTAAAATAAAACATATCGTAAAACTCTGTAAAACCATTTTAATTATTACTGTAGCTAAAAACAGGAATACTGTTAACTCAACTTATTAAATTTTATAGAACTATGAATGCCAATGTTAATTTTTGGGATTATCTAAAGCAGACAGTCATAACTCAAATACATAATTATGGAAATTATTGATGAACCCTGAAGTTATAAATGGATGTGGAAATAATTTGATATTTAAAAGGGTAAAAAAGAACTGACCACAACTTGTGATGTAAGCAAATAGAAAGGATTAATTAATATTGTAGCCAATACTTTACACCTTGTATAGAAATGCATATGTTCAATTTGGATAAAAAGAATACGTTTAAATAACGCCATGTTTTTGCTACGATCTGCAACCAAAACAGATTTTTAGTAAGTCAACTGCGGCAATTCACACGTCATTATGTCTTTGGATGGGTTCATTACTTCGAAAGGGACCGTTGCCAAGAAATTCTGGAAAAGAAGCCTCACTCGTGATTGAGGTTAAGTACCTCGTGCAGTGATAATTATAAAGGAAAAAACGACGTCTGGATCACACCTTAATGAAGTGTTTCCTGGAGTTATTACTCTCAGATTTCCATAATTCTGGGAGGAAAATTAGTAGAAGATATTTGAGCTGGAGATCTGCCACCAGCTATTCTTTTTAATCAAGTTAAGTCTATATATATATATAAAATGGGATGGTAAATGTCTTAAAAAGTGAAAATTTTGAAATTGGAATTTCAATGTAAGGAATTAAAATTTATTTTTTTTTAAAAATATAAATTAAGCAAATAATAATAATAAAACCGTAAAATTTCTTTTTTAATGTATACGTTTGACAATAAAAAGATTCAACAGTAAGACTTTGCGATGCAATACTAAGATTTCTATAAAGAAAGAAGGAGTTTGATTATTTTAATTGTTTTGTACTGTGTACATTTGACAATAAAAAAGATTCAATAATAAGGCGATGCAATACTAAGATTTCTATAAAGGAAGAAGGAGTTTGATTATTTTAATTATTTTACACTGTGTAAATTTATGAAAAATATAGTTTGCTTGCTATTCGTTTGCATTATGTTTCCAAATACAATATATTTTTGCAATAATTCAGTCAATAATAAGTAGAGAACAGTAGATATTTAGTAGAATGTCAGTAAAAATGAAAATGAAAACAGAAGACTTAGCAAAGAATGAAAGAATACTACATTTGGTCCGAAAAGCATACAGCAACTTTTTAACTAGTTTTAGACTTGTGATTATTCGGCAAGAATTTTTACAAAAGTTTGGTATTTATGATGATTCTTACTTCTATTTATAGTTTTTAGTCGATTTAAAAAACTCTACAGTATTTCTAAACCTATCAAAATCTATAATTTTAACACCAATCCATATTGGTTGGAGTATGTGTTAGTATCTGTCTTACTCATTCATCCTTTTTGTTCAACCTTTTTTATGCATGAAATAAAAGTATGAATGTACACCAAATGTATTTTTAATGCATGAATGTAAGCCTAAATGCAAAATAAATATATTAATAATATAAAATTTACTATCAACAAAAAATACTGCAATAGGTATGTTTAATAATGTAGTACTAAATGCAGGAATTATAAAATCTATGCAATTAAAATCTATTGTTTTATATTTATTTATACAATTCACAAGACAACTTCTTGGAAGCTTGCGACTTCTTGCTATTAGAAATTTCTAATAAAGTCAAAATAAAAGTTTTAAGCATAAATTTGCATTTTATGCAAAACTTTTATTTTCTACCAAAGTCTTAAGAAAAATAAATAAAATAAAAAATATTCAAGGCTACAGAGACAAATTATACATTTTTTTCTATTCTAACATGTACATTTACAATAATAAAAAACTATTTTGTAAATTATAATAAAATTATCTCATTTTTCAAAAATTATAAGTATAAATAAGAAGCTTGATTGTATTCGCAGTTGTTTTGAAAATTTATAATCAAAATATATAATAAAATATCACATTAATAGTATTATAATATATCTAAATTATTACAAATATATTGTCCTATATCTATAATATAAATTGACTATAATATAGGACAATTTAAGGTTAATATAGGTTACATTAAGATTAGTACAGGTGTTTTAATATAGGTTAATTTTTAATTCGTTTATTCCTTTAATATAAAATTTATATTTATATTTAATTTTTATAGGTAGTTAAATATTATTGATTATAAATTATAATCAATAGTTAATATATAGATTGAAATTCAACATATATTTAATATTAAATATAAATCTATATTAGCAATTGAATTCATAATATCAAACTGCCCATTCTCTTTCTAATGTTTTACTTAAGAAATGATTTTAAACGACAATAAAGTTTAAATTATTTCTTGATAGACTATTACAGTTAAATGGATAGTTTAACTATCAAGATATTCTTCTTGAAACTGAAAACGCGTGAAATTTGCATGAGTCAGATTATAATGTCAAATAGTTTTAGATTTTTTTTTTCCTTTCACAGCTGAATACAGTTTGTCTTTTCTTTTTTTTAATTCAAAAAAGAAATAAACATTTGTTCGTGACAGGATATTCCCAGAAATGAAATATAACGGAAATAAGAGCATAATAAAGATAAATATAATAAAATAAATGGTGGCATGTTATAATACATGCATGACTAAGAAAGATTTTTGGTACTGAAAACCCTTTTTGATATTAAAATATTTTTTTATTGTCAATTAGTTTTTATAGGCCAAAGAGTTTCTTTTGTAAGAGCATTATCTCTTTTTCAACAAAATTGATAGATTTAAAGATTTCAGGCTATCGAGTTTAATTTACTGTCAATATACATAAATTATATTATTTAAACATTTAGCTATTAGATTTCGGTTATCTCAGATCGGGGATGGCCAACACAAATGATCTTCGGGCCATTCTGGAAACGCATCCTAACTCCGCGGACCGCATATCAAATTATATATCCCTATATTAGATTTAGAACCCACTATAGACATTTTTAAAGTGAAAAATTGAAACATAATGAATTTTTTTATTATTATTTTTTACATGTAGACATAGATAATATAATATTAATGATATTGAATTTCATTTGCAAAGAAATATATAAACTAAAAATGAAATCATTAAAAAATATTTATTTTACTAGTGCGATATTTGTTTCTCCACTCTTTCATAGCTTTTGCAAATCGATGAGCACGTATCAGTGAATTCGCAGAATATAATTTAATTATTCTGCAAACTCATAACTGTAAACTCATAAATATAACAGGCAATATCTGTCATATATATTCACAAGAATATTATTTTAAAAATCAAAGTTAATTTTTTTTAACTTCAACAGTTAATTTTTAAATATGGATGCACAAATAATATATTTTTAAATACACTGGCCATTATAACTATTTTATATATTTTTATTTATATTATATTATAACCATTTATCTATATTTATTTTTATAATGGCAATACTTTGGCCATTATAAAATAAATATATTTTGTATAAATCGTGATAAATCTTACGGGCCAGAAAAATGGCCAAGTCGGACTTCCATGACCACCCCTGCCTTAGACCTAATTTGTCAATTGCAGAATATCTTTTGGTTATCTTTACTTAAACAAGCTTTTGTTCAAAATGATTCCAAGACATATCAGAAATTTATCAATTAGTCTGATACATTTTTCAGTAAAATTGTAATTTAAATAATTTTCCACGAATATCTGAGACATTCCATTTCTAGATATTCTGCATTAACCAAGTTCTTAGAACTGTTTCTTAAATTCTTAAAATTTCAATACTCGTAAAAGGTTTTCTTCATTATTGATCGTTACAGTAAAAATTCTTCTAGTCCAGTAGAAGGAACATTAAATGTTGAGAAACCTTCTGAGAATAAAGGTTTTCTAGTCAAATTGTAAAAAATTGATGTGCGTTATACACTCAAAAGAAGCTAATGCATTTTTACGAAGTAGATAATAAATCTCAATTTTCACGAAGCCGTAATGCACTTACTATTTGTACTACAAAAAATAGTAATAAATAGTAAAAAATGTATTCTATAAAACACTAATAGAGAAAAAAATTGCTAAAGTCGACGGTTTCAGAGATATTTCGAAAAGAAAATGCAAAAAAAAGGGTTAAAATTGAGGGGGCTGGAATTTGGAAAAATATAAACTAATCCCCTCCCAAATCTTCTACTCTACTTTTTGCAAGGCAAGTCCTTTTCATACCCACTAATTAGACTAGAAGGGCATCCTGGATTTTGTAATAACAAAATAAAGAGTAATTGCTTATAAAACTCAATAGTGCACACTAAATTTTAAGTAGCAGGAAAGGTATCTGAAGTCAAAAGGATTTTGTTAATAATTTTTACATTGCACTCAGTTAATTCAAATACACAAAAAAAAAGAATATTAAAACTAAGAAGTATTGCACAAAAATAAATATTTAAATAAAAAAATTACATAAACAATTATAAATCAATATTTAATCTTCTTTTCTCTTTTGCCATCTGAAATTGGCATAAAAGATGGCATTGTTTATGCCAATTTCACTGTTTCGATGAATATTTAATAAAATTAAACCAGGGAAAATGGCGGCTCAATCAACAAATTCAGGCACAATAATGGGATAAAAAAATCAGTTGCAATAATTCAGATAAAAAAATTGACACATAAGGAATATAAAATATTGAATTTATTGAAATATTATAATACTGAAATCATTGAAATATAAAATTGAAATATTATAATATTTAAATGTAAAATAGTTGACAAAAAACCAACTGGCCCTAAATGGGAAGTAACCATGAATTTGAAAATGTGCACATGTTTCACTTATGGGCTTGTGGGCTCAAGTCCGTCAGCCACTCCCTGTATGGGCAACTCAACTGAGCTATGCAAGTTCTACTGTATTCCTGTTTGTTGCAATTTAAATTTCTTAAGCATGTGATTGCCCACATTTTACAATTGCTTTGCCTTTAAATGAAAACAGTAGTACAACTACTATATAAGATTTCACATATCGTTGACATTGCTATCTTCTGTAGCCCGGTAAATTTAATGTTAAAAGGAATTTTGAAATTGAACGTTGGAAATTAGAAATTCCAGAGAAGGAGTAATTTTGAAACAAAAACGAAAGGGGTCCAACAAAATAGAAAAGTTGCCCTTGGGGCAATATCTGTAATTAAAGTATGGATGGGCGGGGTTCGTTCCCAGGGTAACAATCGCAATTTAGGCAAACATATTTCCATGCATAAAAATTGTAGATAATTTCAGTTCTTACAAAAGTAGATTTCTAGGGAATTAAGGACATACGTGCAAGACTGGCAATTAAGGAAAAATTAGATTTCCATGCGTTTTTTGACCATGAAAAATGTTTAAACTCGTCATTATTCTTGTGTTAAATAGACGGATTTTCTTTTTTTTTACTGGGCATGGCCTTGACAGCTTCTATTTTTAAGAATTTATTTTGTCTCTGTTTTCTTAACCAACTAGAACTATTTAATCTTATTTTAAGACGCACAATTTAAAGTGATTTTTATAAAATGCACTGAAATTTTAAAATAAATTTTATAATCACGTTATTTGCTGAATACTGGTGAATTTACGAATTCTCAGTAAACTAAATCCTTCAAAATAAATTAAAATTCATTTTTATTTACAAATAGTGCAGCAAGAAATAGTACTTTTGAAAAAATTATCTCTTTTTTGTGATTATTTTAAAGGTTTTTTCAATATGATTAAAATTGAAATTTAATTTCTTCTGGTGTTAATAAAAAGAAGATTTTTTTTAAACTTCCATTTTGAAAGAAAATGTTCATGGAAAGTTAGCCTTAGTGCTTGGTTAGATTTTATATATCTTCCTTTTTTTTTTTTTGCAATTAAAAAATTATGTAATCTTTATTTGCTGTAATTTCATAAAAATAAAAATTGCAAGAATTCAAAACTGTATTATAAATAATTTTAAAGAGCTGTTTTAATTTTATTTTTCAAATTCTAACATTTTGTTAAAATAGAAAAATAGTTAAAATAGTTCTTAGTTGTATTTGACAGCTGTAACAACTTTATAACTGTAACTTTGTAACTAGCATTTTTTTTATATGCAACAAACACTATTTTTCTAATACAAACCACAAGATCAGTATGGAAGGTTATCATATAAATCAAATACGATATCAAACTTTTTTATAACAAAATATTTTAAATATTTTAAAGTTTTCACATTTTCCCCTGTTGTTGCTTAGCAACAGTATAATTTAATCTATATTTTTTGCTTTAAGCAGATTGAATTACATTTAGATGCTGCATAACATTTTTGATTATAAATTACATTAAAGGATAGGCAACTATTGAAACAAAAATAATATAAATGCAATGACACATTTTTAAATTAACATGTTAGATTTTTTTTTGTTGCCTTGTTTTGATAATACTTCCAAGCAGTTGTATAGTTTAACCTTCATTTTGATGGATCTAACTCAATTTTTTCCCTCCTACACGGTGACTGAAGTTTGTACAAGCAGACATCATGTCATCTTATTTTAATGACCATACATTAAATTCTTCTTTTCCTTTCAAAAAGCTCTTTACTTAATTTAATAAACATTTTTAGAATTCACTAATTCATGTTTTTCTTCTAAATATTGACGGCCGGATCTCTTCTGAGGTTAATCAAGTAAATAAAATATCATAAGATATAATTCAAATATATATATATTTCTTATTTGTTAGAATGTTCTTAAACAATTGTGAAATTTTAACTCATAATTTGTAGGAAATTACCTAATTTACTTTCATCCACCTAAACATTGATGACAAATCAACAGTGAAGCTTTAAAAATAAATTACAGGTTCAATGTCCCTTTTATTTTCCGTAAAATCTTTCTTTTACTTAGTAGTTCGAGGTTAACTAATTCATGCGATTTCTCCAAAATATTGATAATAATAACTATTGAAGTCTGTCAAAAAAAAAAATGAAACGAAATATTACAATGTTTTAATATTCTCTCTTTCTCTTGCCTTTACAAGAGAAAAGGTTTTTATAGTTTCGACATGAAATTTGATTACACTCCGCTCACTTTATGTCTCTTAAATGCTGATAATGATGTTAATAATAATGATCAGGTAATTCAATTATGGAATACTGTTTTAATGCACATGTATTAAAGTTTTCTTTTTTTTTCTCCATCAATTTCTTAGCAGTCTATGACTTCTACATTTAATCAAATAAATACTGATGATAGATCATTACTGAAGTGTGTTAAATAAATGAGACATTGTAGTATATTGCTTAAATTACTATTGATTTTATTTTCTCATGTTTTTACAATGTTCTTTAATCATTGTATAGTTTAACCTACATTCCATACTGGACTAATATTATATTTTGACTATGCCTAACTAATTTGGTCCTAAAACAGTATTACTAGATAATTACTGGTACTTATCAGATAAATAAAATATAATGCCAAATAGATTAGGTTTTCATTTGTTTCTATTCATTGGCGCAACAGCCCCACGTTGGCAAACACCGTCTGCCTACTGGTAGATTTTGAGACAGATGTTTTTCGTTTTACGGGATAGAGTTGTTAGCCTACACCCATTTGTTTCCTTTACACAACATAAATTAACTTGACATTAATTAATTCGTGTTCTTTGTCTCAAATATTAACGACTAGATCATTATTGGAGCCTTCATATAATGCAGACATCGTATTATATTGTTTCAATATCTACATATATTGGCCTTCACATACATTACACCTTCATAGATACAATGGCTAAAGAAAATTATAAAAATGATAAAAAAATAATATTTTTCACATTTTCATAATGTTTTCCAGCAATTGTATTAATCCATAAGATTATATCTCACTTATTTTTCCTCCTAAATACTGATGACAAGTCAATCACGAAACTTCTCAAATAAGTTCAACGTCATGCTATGCAGTTATATCCATATATAACAATTTCCTTCTGCCTTGTAAAGTTATTTTATAATTATGTAATTTAATTCACAATTTGATTGTATTAAACTTTCTCCTAAATTCTGATGAGCAGAAACGTTGCTGAAACTCATCAGATAAATAAAACATGACGATATATTGTTTTAATGCCAAATAGATTAGATTTTCAGTTGCTTTTATTAGTTTCCCTTACCCTTTTTTAAAAATCTGACATTAACTAATTCGTGTTCTTTTGTACCAAATATTAACGACTAGTTTAACTATTGAAGCTTGTTAAATAGTATCATATTATACTGTTTTTCCCTTTTTTTTAATGATCTTTGCCAATTGATTATATCTCGTTTATTAATATCGGTTATAATCCAAAATATTATATCTCGTTTATTTTCTTTCCTCCTAAATACTGATGACAAGTCAATCACGAAACTTCTCAAGCAAGTCCAACGTCATGCTATACAGTTATATCCATCTATAACAACTTCCTTCTGCTTTGTAAAGTTCTTTTGTAATTATGTAATTTAATTCCCGAACTTTCTCCTCCCGAACGCTGATGAGCAGAAACGTGGCTGCCGAAGCTCCGTCAGATAGTAAGTCAAACATCTAGGAGCAATTGCCCATCCGCGGGAAAAGCACTCTATTTTAAACTTAATGAGTAAACTCATTAACTTCAAGAACCAATTTTCCGTACTTCCTTGGAGCGCATGAAATTAAATAAAGCAAAAGTTACGGGGGGACCGAAGGAAGATTTTGCGTTCGGCAATTGTTCCCCCTAACCCTTTGACATTTTGCCGGTGCAACAAACGAAGAAACGTCATCACGACTGTCTCATTTGTTAACGCGACTGTCACTTTGGTAAATTGCTTGTCAAAATAGAACAATGCTCCGCCTTCTTGCGAATTAAAAAGGAAGTTTTCGTCACGCGAAGGAAGGGGAGGGTAAAAAAATCGTTTTCAAATGCACCATGTTAAGTATCGTTGGAGCGTGTATGTTAATTTGTTTAACAACACAATTTTTTTTTCCTTCTTATTTTTGGCAACAGGAAACAACGTGAACAATGTAAATGAGTCACAGCGCATTGTTTCAGGATAAAAAAATATCTTTACACACACAACAGTTGGAAGCAATATACAAAAATTAAAAATAGGTCTGTTTGGTTAAACTAGTGGCCCACTAGAGTAACATGACATGCTACTGCCAATAAACAGCATGCGAGAATAATTTCTAGGCCGAATTTATGGAGACCTGGATTAATTACAACCAGTGAAAATGAATTAACAAATAAAATTTTAATATGCATTTGATGTAAATATTATTTAAACAACATTAAACCAACATTTATAAATACTGACAATACAACCAAATATAATGAAACTGAAATCAGCTTAAGAATTAAATTTTTTTGGGGCGGGAACATAATGAATGGGGCCTGATATCCAAGTGAAGAGCGCTCTGGCGCTTAATGCCATAGGTTTTCTGGTTCGAGTCCCTGCTGTGGTTCCTAATCCATTTTAAACCGTAGGTCCCGTGTCATATGACTGTAGAGCTGACAACCCTACCCGTAAAAAGAAAACATGTTTCGGAATCAGTCATTAGGCAGACGGATTTGGCCCACCAAGAGGCTGTTGGGCCAATGAAGTAGCACACAATGTATTAGCTTTTTAACAATGGAAAATAATAAAGCAAAATGATAATTAAATCAATATTAACGACCACTAATTCTTTGTCAAGTTTTTCGAAAAGATTACTAAACATTTATGCTATCATCTCATCAATATCGAAATTAACAATATATATGTATATAACATTTTCTAGTGTATAATATAATATTCTCAAATTAAGCTTTTAGTTACCAGTTTGGTTCAAATCATACCATTTAATTTTATATACCATCACATTTTTGGGCGAATCTATTTTTCAACGAATTCCATTTAAATGTGTAAAATAATTAATCATTCCTTTTTATTGTAATGTATGCTGTTTTTCATTAATCTCAAATCATCTCAATCATCTAGGTGATCTCAAACCTTATATCTCTTTTAGAACAAATCCATTGCTTGCACAGAAAGTGTATCCTGCAATGGATCCCTACTCATGTCGATTTGGAATTTAATGAAATTGCAGATTCTGTGGAGAAGAATGCCAAAAGTTTGGATCACACTGCCATTCATACTTCCCTTGTAGATGCAAATGCCCTTGGCAAAATCTAAACTTATGATTCCTTCTAAGATCAAAACTAAATACCAAATTACAGAACTAAATGTCGACAGAAAAACAGCTACTACTATCACAAGATGAAGGACGAAGCACGACAATAATATGAAAATTTCTGCTGATGGCGTTAAAAAATGTGGCAATTGCCCTGATGTCGAGCTTACTCCTCATCATGTCTTGGATTGCCTCGTTGTTGCGGCCGCCCTGCATCGTCTGGACCATTCCTTTGAACAGGATTCATACTCAGAGCTGGCAATCAACATAGCCAATACTATATTATTCGAGAACACCACGATATTTGATTTTCTTGTACTCTTCAAGGGAAACGACAAAAACAGCAATAACAATTGCGAGTTAAGTGCAAAATATCGATAAAAGCAATGCCATTTATCATTTCAAACAACACTGGCAAAAAAATGGAATTACATTGCACGGTATGGAATTGCATTACAAAGACAACCAATTCAATTTACTATACCAAGTAAGATAGTATGAAAGACATAATTTTTGTGAGATTATTGAGCTTCCATTTGAAGAATCCATTTGATGCCAATAATTGTCTGGTTATGAAAGCAAACGTCTTTTGAAAGAGGTATTGTGTTTCCACTAATTGAATGACATAAATGCTAAGTTCCAATGGAAATATGAATAGCGTATGGAAACCTTATTTCTTGAATGGTAAGGAATACACATACAATCTCAAATAATTTATACGAAATGAGTTCACTTTTATTATTATTGCTGCCACAGAATGCTAAACACAACTTATTTATTTATTTTTCTTAAATATAATATTATTTGGTTAAAAGTAAATTCTCTTGACATTTCAAACAGTCAACGATATTTCCATAAATCATAGATTTTAAGGTATTTAATATTGGATTTATCATTTATCATAGCTTTTGGATGTAATTCGAATCCGGAGACTGCATAATAAATCAATATTTAACAATATAATAAACAGTTAATTTAACAATGCTGAATAGTTAAAATCTGGAATTGTTGCAGCATTGTAGAATAATTAAAGATTACTTTGTTTATTCATGTAGATTTAATTTTCTCATCCTTTTTATGCAATTAAACAATGAAGAATACATGTATTTTATAATTATTTAATAATATTTTACAACTAAAAAAATCTATTAATTTTTTTTTAGAACATATGAATAAAAGCTTTGTATAATAATGTGATCAACATTACTGATCTACTAAAACAATTCTTAACGATGTGCATGTGTATTGAACGTGAGAAGGCGTCAAAGCGATGACGTTAACAAGTGTACTACAGCCAAGAAAGATAAATGCGATTGCTACGGTAATAAAACTGACTTTTTCTTTAAACCCTTTGGTATCTTTACACAATACAAATAAAATGAAAATATTGGAAATATTTGTAAAAACTTTTCGATTGCTCATTTTTTTTTAGAAAATATGATCAGGTGATCATTATTATTTATAGTGGTGTTCGGGGTCTGATGCTGAATGACTAGCGCTTGGTGCCGCTGGTTTCGGGTTCGAATCCGACAGTGTCATGGATGTTAGTATTAGTTTGGAACCCGCCCACCGGTTAGACCGATAGGTCCCGGTCTAATATGACTGTTGGGCATAGGGTTGACAATCCTATCCCCAAAAAAATTTCTCCTGCCTCGAAATCTGCCAATAGCCTACGCTGTATTTCGTGCCAATGCAGAAGAATATATTAATTCATCTAATTGTTAAATTTTGAAATATTCTTCTTCTACTTTTAAACTTTCTTTAAACTTTTCCACAACTTAACTGTCAATGTTTCAGCAAATCAAGATGTTTTCTTCTTCATAGGCGCAACAGCCCCATGGACCAAGACTGTCTGCCTAGTGGCAGATTTCGAAATAGGAAATATTTTTTCTTTTTACGGAGTAGGGTTTTCAGCGCTACTTAACGCTCTTCAGTCATATTAGACCGGGTTCAACCTGTTTAAAAGTGGATTCCGAACCACCGTTAACATCCATAGCACTTCCGGGACTCGAGTCAAAAATTATATAAAAGAGCGTGATTTCGATCCACGGAATTCAGTGAAATGGCGCCAGCTCGCTTCTACTGCGCCACACTGCTGGTAAATCAAAATATGGTGGAATTAAACTAGGATGATACTAAATTAACCATAATAATTTGAAACTAGAAATATATTATGATATTAGACTATATCAATATTTTTTGACCACTCAATTTACTTTCATATGTACCTTATTTTGCAGTACTATATGAGAATAGTTTGTACAAAATTATAGAAAATTAACATGGTTTTCATAAATAATTGTATTTGTATTCTCATTTTTATAATTTTTCAATAGATTTTTATCATTCAAACGACAATGTTAATCAACATAAGTTCACGATGTAGATTTTGACTAACACAACAACCAAACCTAAATTACTTTTAATGAGAACGCTGCTTTTAATTATTTTTAATTAATTAACGAATCAACGAAGGAGACGGATAAAAAGTTTCTCGAAAAGTTCTCCGTATCTTAAAAAATAAATAAATAAATAAGCTTCTTGCGTTTCACGTCTTGAAACAATATACGTGGGCATAGTTTCAGAAATTCGACTTGAACAAAGTTTAATTAGAAGAATTTTTCTCGGCTTCTCGGGCATTGATTACATTGGAAGAAAAAACTAATCACATTCTGCTCTGGTTTAATTGGTAGGAATTTTATCTTCATCAATCATTCTCGCGAAGACAATGTACGATTTTTTTTTTTACTCTTTGGTTTTAGTTTCTCTTAGTGACATGTTGAAATCTCTCAACAGAAATCAAGACTGCAGAATAGAAAAAAAAAAATTCATCTGAATGTAAGAGAAGTACTTTGAATCCATGATCAAATTAAGAATTCCAATTATTTTTCTAACGCTATCCTGATGGTCCCAATGTAATATGTATAGCTAGACAACAGAAATCAAGACTGCAGAATAGAAAAAAATTCATCTGAATGTAAGAGAAGTATTTTGAATACATGATCAAATTAAGAATTCCAATTATTTTTCAATCGCTATCCTGATGGTCCCAATGTAATATGTATAGCTATAGAAATATGTATAGCGATCGCGGTGACTCACGATCTGACGCTCGGTGCCACAGGTTTCATGTTCGAGCCAGGCGGTGCCATGGATGTTTGTAGTGGTTCGGAATCCACACATGTCCATGCCTAATACGATTGTAGAGCGTTGGGCTGACAACCCTACCCCGTAAAAAAAAACATCTCACGTTTCAGAATCTGCCAGTAGACAGACGGCCTTGTCTCACCATGGGGCTGTTGCACTATTGAAGAAGACATTACATATAAATTTTTCTAGAATTACATATGGGATTTGATGGCCAAGTGATTACTTTTAAGCCGTAGGTCCCGGTTTCATATGACTATAATAGTGTCACGGAGCCAAGTCAGACATCTACCTACGGGTACTCTATCATAACAGAAGCTGCTTTTTCCCTTCATCCATGAGTAGACTATTCATGGGATGTCCGTCTAGCACTGCAGAACACTGAGGATTAGCCACAGCAACAATCACATTCAAATTACTATCACTTAAAAATGGGTCTGATGGCCGAGTGACTGACGCTAGGTGCCACAGGTTTCGGGTTCGAGTTCTGGCGGTGCCACAGAAGCTTGTACTGGTTTGGAATCCACTTTAAACCATAGGTCCCAGTCTAATATGACTGCAGAGCCTTGGACGTAAGGCTGAAAACCCTACGCAGTAAGAAGAAAACATCTCGTGTCTCAAAATCTGCCAGAAGGCAAATGGCTTTGTTGCATTATGGGGCTGTTGCGCCAATAAAGAAGGAGAAAAAGAATAAAGCTATCAGTTCCGGTAGCCAGTCACAAATAACTACATACGCAAAGGAGTTCTTATTTTATAGTATGGAAACAATTATTTCATAGTATAGTTTAATTATTATTTTATAGTACGCATAGTATTAAACAATTGTGGCTTATAAAACAATAATAAACAAATCACATTAACATTGTGAGTCTGATGGATTTTTCCCTTAAAATATACTATGTTGTATATATTCCTGGCCCACCATGGGATTGTTGCGCCAATGAAGAAGAATATATTTCTCTTATCTTTAATGTGTTCGAAATAGAATTAATTTCTATTAAAAAAGGCAATATTTGTAAAAAATATGATCAATTAATCGGCCATTGCATTGGTATATTTAATAAATATAAACTATTCATATAACCGATTATAATTTTAATATTTAATCAAATGTGAATAGCTAGCAGATAAAACACCACATATTAAAGTGGAGCACCAGAAAATCAATCAAGGAACACGGCCTGTGCCTTCTTGCATTAAAATAGATTAATAAATGAAAAATATATATATTGCCTACTTTCTATATATTTCTATGTATATTAACTATCTTCTTTTAGATATAACTTTCATTAAAACAAAATTTTTGAACGTTTTCAATAATTAAAAAATATTTTCAAACGGCAATAACCGAACTGAATGGTTGTCCGAATATCTAGCGATGAAGCAGTTTTCCATTGTCGGCTTTTTGTTTACTAATAAATAAGATGAAATTTAACGCGTAACTATTCTATATTTTTTGAAAATGAAATAAAATACTTTACTTTGGCACTGGTAGCCTTGTTTGCCGAAACCCCTAAAAAGACAAATAAATATATCATTAGAAATGTTTTTTTATAGAGACATGTATTTATAGGATAGCAACAAATATTAAAAATTGCATACAAAATTTAAATTTGATAAAAAAAAATTCCTTTCTAAATTATTTATAAAATTTATTTTATTCTAATAAAATTATTTTGCTTAAAAATTAACTATTATTACATTATTATTATAAAAAATTATTTACAAAACTATTTTAATTCTCCCCCCCCTCTCTCTCTCTCTCTCTATATATATATATATATGCATACATATATATGTATCTAGATATATTAGAATCAAAAATTGTAAAAATTTGGCAATATATCGTATATATATATATTAATAATAAATAAGAATAAAATTTGGCAATATATATCGTGTGTGTATATATACACGATATATTGTCAAATTTTACTATATAATAATGTTCCAAATTCAAAATATCGTTCGCAGTTGACCCGTAAGCATATCATAGAATTGCTACGAACATTTTAAACAGATTTCAAAGATTTGATTAAAATACTTTTAAAACACTTTCTAAGTCATTTAAAAAAATTAAAATTGAAGAAATGTAAAGTTTTAAATACACGTACATTCCTAATAAATCATATTCATATTCATCTGTAAACCAAATAATTATCGCAGTTATTATATTTAAATAATGTTTAGTTATTGATGTTAAGAAATTGGTTTGAAAATAGTCAGCTATACGTTAAGTAAAAGTAAGTTAAATACATAATAATTAATATTTTTATGAATTTAATTTACTCTTCTTAATGTAAATAATTAATATGTTTTAATATGCAACATTGTGTAAATGACAGGAAGACGTCAAAAAAAAAAAAAAAAAAAAAAGTATGGCATTTGAAATCTAAAACTGGTTAACTTAAAATAAGCAAAAGTAAAAGAACAAACAACAAAATAAGATCAAAATATTGTGACGTTAAGAGAAATGTGTAACGGAAGGAAGAAGCTGTCTGAAAACAGAAACAGAACCACAATCGCTGTTAAAATCGCAAGCCTACGTCAAAACCTATCTGAAGCAGAAACGGCACACCCGTTTAGGCGTTGCTGTTGCGAATCAAACATCACTTAGTTTTAAAAACTTATAATCACATATTTCAATAAATCATTATGTGATGTCTACCCGAAACAGAAAATGCAGTAGCTGGCCAACTGAAAAATAAAAATAATTTTATGATGACCTTAAAACGTTTTTATTTTATTTAAATTACTTCAAATATGTTAGACGTAAATATATACTTTAATCATTTTATTTTATCTTTACATATCAAATGTGTAAAGACGTAAACTTATTTTCAAAATGATTAATGTTATTTGTACGTCTGTCATTTCAGAAATTTTCAAAGTGGGTGTAGGTTAATAACCCCATTCGTCATATAATTATCGTTTTGGAATATTAAATGTAGGAAAATAATGTATTATAATTATATATGGTTATTTGATTAATTGCGCTTTCCTTTAGTCAATATATATATATATATATATATATATATAAATATATATAAAAATTTTCTCCTAATGTAATACACAATAATAATGCTAATATAAATCTAGATGAATAAAAAGATTTTTAAATAATGTGACCACATACTAGATTGAGCCTTTCTAATAACTTTTAGCTTAAAAGATAATGGTATAAATTTATTTATTTATTTGACATATCAAATCTATTGGGATTAGATGCTCATGTAAATATACAGTATAAAACTTATTGATGAGTTTTATACTTGTATATTTACATGAGCAAGTTTAAAGTTATTGTTAAAGTTATAAAGGATAAAAAAGTTATTGATATAAAAGTTATATAATATAACTTATATCTAATAATAGAGAGTTTTGCATACCGTATTTTGGACGTCCGTTAGCTTTTCTCCCCATGCTCAGGAAATGCGCATGCGTATCTGTAATAATGTTTCCTATGAGCAATAACGGACGTTAAATCAATGATGAGGATTAAAATTCAATTTAAATCAATGATGTACCAGAAGGGTGGCAAATTGTAACTGGCCATATGTAGAGGCTATGAGTACAGGAAAAGCTGACATTTATTCTTACAAAATAAAGTGAAATTTATTAATTCTGTATTCAATAAATTTAGGTTACTAAAGTGATAAACTAAAAAAAAAAATATGTATTAAGATTTTTGAAAAACCAATACTTTCAATAAATAACTAAACCAATACTTTAAGAATAAGAAAGAAATAATCGAATAATGCGGCGGAAATGAAGAAATAAACCGAACCGAAAGTGATAGTATTGCAGTCCCCGTCAACTTTCTTCCAGAGTTACCACAGCCTTGTACTAGCGATACACATAATCAGTGAGGTGACTGAAATTAACTTGGAAAAACAAATTACTTCTTCGTCACATTACTGATAAGGTTCATTTTTAAAGTACTAAATGATCATTTGTGATCGAAAATGGACGTTGCAAACCTAAAGGCACCTTTTAGGAAATACTTTATTAAAAAGAAAAACAACGATGATGATATTTTGCATTGAGGACCACCCATTCAAAAAATTTGCCACGCGCCTCAGATGGTATAGTGAAGCCACCGATTTAAATGTCCAACGGCGGAGTCTCTCTACCCCCTTAAGTGCTGCAGGCCGCCTCAAAGCCGGCGAAGGGTGTATCTGGGCCGGAACGGGTGAAGTACGTCGTCGGGAGAGTAGGGACACCAAGGCGTGAAGGCCGTTCCATTATGCCCAGCTTGGTCTGCAGGCATCGGAACTGAGTCGTCTTCCATCACCGGTGCTCTAGTCGTAAGACAACGGAAGTGCACCTTACCCCATCCATGAAGACAACTTCATAGTTTACATGCTGCACCGGATCACCCGTTTGCTCAGTGGACACCTCAGAACTATGACTTTCACAGATGGTTTGAAAGCTTTCGACACTTGCGCCAAGTGCTCCCTCTGAGCAGGCTTCATCATCTCACATATTGGCGTGCCTGGGGCTCTGTCAGGATCTCCTTGACAGTCCGTTGATGGTCTTGGACTTTCTTCGGGTATTTTGGATTCATGGACCGAGTCTAGCCCCGCTGGACTTTGGGGATAGGCGAAGAAGAAGAAGAACGGCGGAGTCTGATTCATGATTTCTTAGGGAGAAAATATGATGCATTCGTGGGGATAGCAACATAAGCGATGAATGAAGAATCTGGCTGGCGACGATTCGGGTGCCGTCTTCAGTTAGCAACACAAGAACAAAGATCGCCAAACTGCTTTGCTCAACGACTTCTTCAGGTCCTCCTATTTCACTATTGGGTGTATCAATACTCCTCTATTTTACTATTGGGTGTTAAATATAATATAAGAAAAAAACGCTCAAGTGAATTTTTAAATTAATGACCCTTGTGTAATTAATAAAGAATTTATTAATTACATAATGTGACCACACGTCCTATTTTCAACAAAGCTATCAAAGCTATCCCATTTTTAGGCAACTTGTATCCTCGTTCGGGACGCCAAAATATCCCGTTAAGCTAAATATGGTAATATTTGTTTATGGAAAAAAAAAAAGCTAAACATGTTTTTAAAATAATGCCCGGACATAGGCCTAATAGCGCGACTACGACTATGCCGTCATAGTATGCTACACAAATATACGTAAAACGATCAGAAGCTTGCAAGCTGGCTTGACATTGCAGGAAACTGGCTGTATTGATGCCAACAAAGATTATACGAAAATTACAGCTGCTAAGTTCGATAAAATAAATTACCAATATATGAAGTAGTATATATTATTTGTTGAGGAATTAGAATTATTTGAATAGGCGAATTTAATCCAAGTACAACCGTGGGAAGAAATTCGAAATGCAAAAGGAATATTTAATGAGTATTCACTTATTTCCAACTACATTACTCCGTTCTTTATGAATTTTCAATCGTAAGTTGTTGAATGGAACAATAACAATCTTCATAATATTTATGAAAATAAGACTTTTTAAACTCAATGTATACTTTACTAAAATTGTCAATATACTTCTGTTTACCCTCCGATGCCGAATAGTCTCCTAACAATATTATATCGACCACTACACGCTGTAGAGAGATCTCGAGAATTTTCATTTTAACGCAATAAAGATATAAACAATCATAAATAAAATGATAAGGAAATATACAAAATTTGATGATATATGGAACGCACTTTTCAAGGCCGCAAAGTGTTAACTGAAGCCACTTCAAAATCGTTGACTAAGGTGATTATTAGTAATATCTTATCCATCAGTCAGCTTAGTTTAATTTTTCACGAGAAACTGAAATGTGAGCCGTTCATCCGTATGGAGATTTCAATGAAAGCATTTTCTCAAATAGATTATAATATTTTCAAATAGAATGTTTAATTAATTTTTTAACAGTTTAAGAATGGCACAGCCAGGTAACAGCAATGTATGCATTCAGTTGCTCAATTACTGGGTTCTGAAACTTTAATTAAGGTTGCTGTATAATTAAATCCTTAAAGGTTACAGAAATTCCACATTCCATGTATAAAAAATATTTTAATATTGCGATTATAATGAGATATTCGAGGCAGACAGTTACAAAACGAAAACTATAAAAGGCGTGTTGCACGTACAGATCGAAAGCAGAGTTATCTCACATTTCATGAAAAAGAATTGAGGCCATCACTTCATCATACAATCAAAAACGATTGTTTTTGTCATCGCGACTCAACCGACGTTCACTTCCCATTAGTATTCCACCTAAATCTAGTTTAAAGAGAGAAGTCATTCCACCGTGTAACGAGACCATTCAATCTTCTAATCGAGTGATCGATCTCAAGTAGCCTAAACGGTGGCGGAGGTCACTCCGCCGTTTTCACTTTCAACAAGGATGGATGACCATTTCTCGAAATCGCCAACCCCGACCAACCTCGCCAGTGAATGCTGTCTGCTGCACAAAAATAACACAGAAAACGAAAGAAGAAGAAAAAAAAGAAGAGAATCGCCAAGAGCAGTGGAGTGCAGCAAATTGGCGGTTAATGAGGAAGTCCATGCTCCCTTCAGGAAAAGGCTGTTAATGAACGGACCACTTAACGCATTCTCCGAAGAAAAGTTCTGGGGTACATAATTTGGAGCCTTCGTCTCTCATTTTACTTTTCCTTCTTCCTGGACGGGCATTGTTGGCGGAGTTTGATCATTTGCGGATCTCGCGATATTGGATCCTTTGTGTATGACAAAATGGATGTTGAATTATGTTCCCCTCAAACCACACCACGCTAAGGCATGGATTTATGATATGTGTTTGTGATATTCGTTTAAATTATAGAAAATTGCTGCAATAATTTTAAAATAGTGCAATCTAGTTGTCGTAATTATACAATATGTTTGAGTAAAATACTATATATTGTACAACATAGTTGCCATAATTGTACAATGTAGTTGCCAAATTGTACAATATAGTTACCGTAAATTGTACAATATAGTTGCCGTAAATCGTACAATATATTTGTGCAAGGCAAAATGGATGTTGAATTATGTTCCCCTCAAACCACACCACGCTAAGGCACGGATTTATGATATGTTTATGTTTGTGATATTGATTTAAATTATAGAAAATTGCTGCAAATAATTTTTAAAATAGTGCAATCTATATTGTCAGGAACTAATAAGAGATAAACAATTATAATTTTTAAAATACTATAATAATTAAAGTACAACATAGTTTAAACAATTCAAAGCAATTGAGAAAATAATTGTTAGGCAATGATTTCCAGTTATAATAAAATCACTAATAAAAGTATTCTAATTGTGATAAATTGACTTTTACTGAAAATTCGTTGTTACAAAGCAAAAATGGATGTTTGAAACGTTTTGTTCGTCCGATCAAACAGCACCATGCTCAAGGTAACATTGCATTTGTAAAAATGTTTTTGATATTCATTTAAATTATAGAAAATTGCTGCAAATAATTTTTTTTAATAGTCTTTTCGCTATTTAAGAATTTATTTTCTTAAATAGATAAACAATTATAATTTTTAAAAAATTAAATCTTTTATATATATATAAATCTTTTTTTTTTTTTTTTTTTTGTATTTTAAATAGCAATATCAAAATTTAAGGAAAATTCAAATCTAAGTGTCAGTTTCTCTGCAGACTAAAATAAATATTCTAATTGAAAAAAATTAAAGTTATTAAAAAAATCACAACATGCAATTCATACGAAATAAAAAAGAACCCCATCATTTTGTATACAATCGTTATCTGAATGAAAAAAATCAGCTCTCTTGAACATGAAAAAAAAACATCATAAATTGAATAACATGAAAGATAATTCTGTAGGATTTGTTTGTGTGGTAATCGGAAGGCGGCGGCACTTCACTGTTGAAACTTTGACAGAGCCTGTTTAAATGTGGGGGAGCATTCAACTTTGAACTCTGACCCCACGAGCAGGCCCCGCTAGATGAAGAAAGAAGAGAGAGAACGCTGGCGGGAACGATTGGGAGGCTGCGTCAAAGCGTTATAGAAAAACCCCTGAATTAATGTAAATATCATTGTAAAATATAATTCGCTATTTAAAGTGATCCGTTACTTTTTGTTAAATAGACGCCCACTGCAAAAGTCAGCTATTGTTAGACTGGTAGAAAGTTTAAATCTTTTCGACCGGGATGAATCTAAACCGGTCTAAATCTTTTCGGCCGGGATGCATCTTTTTTTTAATTTATAATGAAATAACATGAAACATAGGACATTATAAGTAAAAGGTAATTTCTCTGTCACTACTTTACGTTCAATTCTCCTTTTTCACAATAATAGTAATCCATAACATGAAATATATTAATACATTTTTTGTCATAAGAAAATCAATAAACTGCACAAAAATTTCTTAAGCCATAGAAAAAATATAAATAATATGTTTAATTATTTATTTTAAAGTTCAAAAAAAAAATATTTTACTTAATGGAATAATTATACGAGGTACATATACTTCTGTACATTTAGTGATTTAGACATTAATACGTGATATGCATGAAACGCAATTGTTTAAACAACAACTTGTGTTGGAGATTGTTTTTTCTTCGTTGAAAAGAAAAATTCCATGTGTTTCATTTGATGTCTTTCATTTCAATGAAATTTTATCAGAAGACCTATTTTATTTTTCATCTCTAATTACAAATAATACACGGATATCATGCTAGTGGGGTAGTTAGTTTTCTTATGAAACTTTCCATCCATTTGGTATCAGAGACAATATATATATATAGTATATATATTTAAAGGAAGTGAATTAAAAATATTTTTTAATTCTTAATTTAATTGGAATTCCGCAAAGAAATAAACTAAAATGTTCAGTTTTCGATTATTGATTGGTTTTCTGTAAAAAATTGCATTTTAAATATAATGTTTTGCAACAAATTCAGGGAAATTAAATATATGCCACAGAATTTTCTTGGATTTATCTGATGTCGCAAATGATTCTAGCTCTTCTAAATAAAACACATTAAAATTATTGTAATTTACTAAATAGCTCATGAAAATTATATCTTTTAAGAGAATCTTCACATTTCGAGGAAATAAATCAAAATTAACAGCAAAAATTTTCTTTTTTTTTCCGTTTTGTTTTATTTCATTTTTCACCTTTTGTTATTAATTGTTTGTTTTTTTCTGTAACGGTTTACTGAGTTTGAAATATTGCCAGCTTTTTTTTTAACAATTGTCGTTTAAATTTAGAAGTGTCTAGTAGGAGAACGAAAGTATGTAAATTACATTCCTAAACCATGCAGTCATATATTTTTTCTTAGAAAAAATCGTTCATCCTTCTCTCAATGCAATGAAAATCTGCCAATATGTTGGCAATTCTATTGAGAGAGCATCGCTAAAGCGTTCTAAGTCTAATTAATGCCAATACCTAAAGCCAGTGGTTTTCAAAATGCGGGGCTCAACTTTAAAAAGGGTAACAGATGATTGGAAAAGAGGACTGTGATGCATTTCTTTTAGATAGAATGTAAATAATTTTACACATTTGGCAGTACAAATTAACCCTTTTGCAAATCAAATTTACCTCTATGAAAATTAGAGTCATACCAGTATATATAAATGAGTGGGGGCCTGATGTCCGAGTGACTAGCGCTTCAATGCTCGATGGGGTAGGTTTTGTGTTCGACTCCCAACGGTGCCGTGGATGTTTGTAGTGTTTCAGAATCCATTTTAAACCATAGATCCCGATCTAATATGACTTTAGAGCGTAGGATTGACAACACTACACCGTAAAAAGAAAACATCTCATGTTTCGGAATCTGCCACAATTTCAGTCCTTTGTTTTAGAATTGTTTAAAAAACTTTTTACATGATTATTTCTCTTTAAAATTTGTTTGCTGCCACAGATGCTTTTAAAATTTAAATTACTTACAATTCAGATATAGGCTACAGTTAATAAAACATTTTTTAAAAACACTTATTTAGTATTTTTAATGTTATACTTTTACAATTTTAATTTAATTTTTTTTTAACAACTGGGAAATATATAAATCAAAGAATCAAAAGCAAAATTATTAATAAATATATTTTTATTTAGAATGAAAAGATAAATTAATTAAATTTTATGTATAAAAATTATAACCCAAACTTATAAAAACAACAATTAAAAAGAACAAATTTTAAAATACCAAATTTCCAAACAGTCCTAAGGTGGACGAAGACCATCTGCTTACCAACAGATTTCGTGATAAGGAGATACTTTTGATTTTTACTTGGAAGGGTTGTCAGCACTACGCTCTCATATTAAAATGGGACCCTGAATGATCGAGTGTCTAACGCTGTGGAGCTCGGTGCCACAGGTTTCGGGTTCGACTCCCGGCGGTACCATGGATGTTTGTAGTGGTTCGGAATCCACTTTAAGCCGTTACACTCATATGAGTATAGAGCGTCACGGAACTCAGTAAGACTTCTCATCCATATCATTCCGAAACTGTATAAGGGTAAATCAGCTCTAGACACAGTGATGTGGTATGGTGTAGTAGTAATAGCCATATTAAAACATGACTTACGGTTTAAAGTGAATTCCAAACCACTACAAGCATTAATGACACTCCGGGACTCGTACCCAAAATCTGTGGCATCGCGCGCTACTCATTAGGCCATCAGGTCCCAAAATGGCAACTTACCATCTGTTAAATTAACGCTCTTTTGAATTAAGATAATAGATTATATAGGCCAAGGAATAATTGGTTTCACTTAAAAATGGAAATATTATTAAAAAGAGAGAAAAGAAACAGGATATGGCAACAATCGTAAAAAGCAAAACTTTCAACTATCCCTAGGTGAACCCTAGAACTACTGATCTAAAGTAATGAACTTTATTACGGTGAAATATCTTTTTACGTAATTTTTAAAAAATAAATCCAAGAAAAGGATAAAAACTATCGGGATAATCAGCTTCTCCGTTATCTTTCTAAACTTTAAAATATGCAATCTCACCACAAATGGCGACGTTATCTACAGAAAATCGTCATCTTTAACCTTTGACGAAGAAGGAAAAAAAGATAATAATCGTAACTATTCATATAAGGCAATTAAATTGTAATTTCTTTTTTTGTTTGAAAGGACTGCTTTCACTCATGCATATGTTGTTTGTATCTTTAAAGATTTACGTCATGAATCGTGCATTTTTTATCGTGATACGTATGGGGTAAAAAAGACTATCAAAAGGAACAAGAATTACAACAAACATTTTATCAGTGCAGGAAAAAAAAAAAAATAGTGCCAATAAAGTGAACTGTTTTTCGAGTGCAGATATTTTTAAATGAAAGTTTTGTTCGTGCTTTATTTATGGTGACCATAAACACTATTTTAAGAACTAAATTTTTTCGGCCTTGGAATCAATCACAGGAAAATATCGCGTGAAGTTTGGCGAGGAAAAAAAAAACTCAGCGGGAAGCCAAATTAAAAGCAAGGAAATAATTATCCTAAGTCTCGCCTTAATGCTTTTTGGACTTAATAGTAAATTAACTATCACTATATTGGAAAAATTAAAAAAATAGATATGGTAATATCAAAAGGAATTTTATAAAGTCTTTTGTTTCGATTTGCATAATTTTTTTTTTTTTTTTTTACAGTTTTTTTAACTTTATGTTTGCAATTTACAATAGCATATCTATATAAAAAGATTTATTAAAATATATGCTGAGAAAAATCTAGTTTGCTACTAAATCAATAACTGTTACTCAGAGCAACTTACTACTTTACTGCTACTAACCACTCTACCAGTAAGAAATAGTGTTACTTCCATTTAATTGAAATACTGCTTTGTGGACGGCAATACTAAAAAAAATCTTTTATTTTAACATTCTCAGGATTATGCATTCCTAACAACAAAAATCATTCATAGCACTATTTCGTTTTCATACTATTTTTAATTAAATTTGCATTGCTAGTATACCTAGTACTTTTTGTAAACTGCTATGAATGATTGCCCCATGTGTTGTGTCTGTATATATAATATACATATATGATGCATAAAACAGGTGTACAAATAAGTTTTAAAGTATTTTTAAAACAATGCAATCCACGTGTGGGTCCGGGTTAGAATAACCCTACTGTAGCCCATGTATGTTGTAAAAGGCGACTAAAATGGGTACAGAGTACTCGGGAGTATAACCAGTTGGGGTAAAAGTCAGACTTCTCCTTTTGGGTGCCCCATGCCTTTGTGCCAAGGGTCAAGGAAAGAAGAAGCTGATTTTTTACCCTTTATCATGACTCGTAGACACATGGGTTCATGGACTTGGTTTTGATGTTGCTGTTGACCAAGTGGGATAAGAAACAACAACAAAACAATGCAATGTGTATTTAAATAATAGAACAATGCTTTAGTAATCAGCATAGTCATTATTTATGACATTCCACCCACAATGGGCCAAATGCTGCAATATGAGAAAGGAAAAATTAGCAAGTCAACAATTCATTTTCGCGCTTTGTCAAAAATTAGAAAATGTACAGCAGATATGTTGTTGTTGCTTAGGCCCTTAAACCAGGTGCATAAGACAATGTCGCATTAATAAATCAAAAGCAATCTCTCCCACATTCAACAACTGTCCCATAGATACACTAGTACAATCAATGATATGAGAGGGAGAAGATACAGCTGAGCAGTGGCAATAGGCATAGGTCTTCATATTTCCGTTGAAGGTTAAACTCTTTAAATGGCTAGTCCGTAGCCTAGATAAAGCAGTCTGAGCATTGCAGTAGATATAGAATATTACACCGAGCCCAACAAATGCTAGTTCGAATCATTCATGCTGAAGTTATACACCGGCTGCTCTAAACCATTTTTTAGAAGAGTGATCTTTTGACCTTAACTCTTCCTTGAACACTTTTTCCACATGTATCCTGATCATCTTGTAGCAAATGGGAATCTTCGATTAATAGTTTGATTGCAACAATAGTTGCTGGTAATTATCAGTAGCAGTTGGCTCGTCTACCAATAGTTCAATTTAGCAATTTCTCGTTTGGAACCACAACCTCCAACCATTGCGTTTCATGATAACTAACATCGAAATTACCAACTTTATGAATGCAGTGATAAATAACTGCAGTTTTACTAATCCTGTTCCATTTGCCAACATTAAAAAACGCCAACATTAAAATATTTTAAAAATAAAAAGAAATAATGCTAACTCCCAGTTTTTTATGGTACTGCAGTCCATGGTGGACCATAGCCGTCCGCCTATTGGCAGATTCGGAAACAGGAGATGTTATCCTTTTTAATGGGTAAGACTATCGGCCCTACAATCATATTAGGCCGGGAATTACAGTTTAAAGTGGATCCCTAATCACTACAATCTACCATGGCACTGCCGGGGCACGAAGGCGAAACCTGTACTACCGAGCGACAGAGTATTAGTCACTCGGTTATCAGACCCGTATTTTAAGATAGGATGGTAAGAAAATAAAATTTTAAAATAAAATTTACTTAAAAACTATTAAGTCTTTTTTTTTTTAATATTTTATAATACTTATCGCCTTTTAACCGGCATGATTATGATTTGTTAGAAATATTTGCAGCTTACTTTTTGTTTCCATCGAAAATAGAATTCAAATAAAATTATAGACCCAACAACACTTCTTCTTACATTAATCATTAAACATGTAAAATATTTAAACAATTTTGTGGTCATTGTGAATACATTGCATATAAAAATTCTTTTGTTATATATTCAATATGAAGACCTCTCCAGTGGCGCTGCAGGTATGAAGAGTCCCTTAATTCTCGCGCAGCATTTATAAAACATACTAAATATTATTTTTCTTTTAATAAAATCACGGAACACCTACTCATGTTAAATAAAGGAAATGACATCACCCACAGTGATATAATTACAAGTGAATAGATTTATTTAATCGTCTTTCTTTGCCATTCTCCAGGTCACTCATTAATTCATTCTTCATGACCATATCATGAGAGTGATTATGGGCGTTTTATGATCGTGAGGGTAATGGCTTATGAAAGCAAATTGCAGGTACTGAGATTTGATAAAAAACACCAGAATCACTCGACCCATTACTTTACGCTTCTTGTCCTAATAGCAATGTAGACGAAGCATGACAACCTAATGAGAATAATAAAAAAGCATGGACGTACGTAGGGTGCCATATTTTACAGTTATGACGTACAAGACCTGATAGGAATGAAGGACAACAATAACTTCGAAGGATAACAAAGAGATTATCAAGGGAAAAAAGGTAAGTAGCGTTCATTTAATGTACTAACCTTTAATAAAGTATTTATTTAACGTTATTTTCATCATAATCATCATAACTGGCACGACAATCGTGAATAGGCTATAACCTTCTTCAAAACAATTATGTATTCATAAATCTCTAATTCAATATTTGAATTGTTTAAAAACAGTTATTAAGGAAACATTGTCCAATCTTAGATTGCAATGTTCACTCTCGTATTATGATATTTGTGAAAAAAAAAGGATATAGGGTTGTGACAATCTTATTGCCTTTTATTAACACACACAAAAATTTATTTCTTTGTTCTAATACATTTTATTATAGGGTGATGATCCATTTAAAGGCATGTGTTATTTATTTGTATTGTTTGTTATAAATAACAAAACTATATAATGTAATTCGGTGCCACAGATTTCGGTTTTGGTTTTCGCTCTACGGACATTCTGTGCACACTTTAGGTTAATTAGACTGGGGTTACAGGTAACGTGGATTCAGAACAACTAAATAACATCCATGCCACCGCCAGGATTCAAGCCTGAAGCCTGTGGTACCACCGGTCAGAAAGCTAACCAATTGGCTATCAGGCCACCAGGTTTCGGTTACATGGATATTTGTAGTGTTTCGGAATCCACTTTAAACCGTTGGTTCCGGTCTAATATAATTGTAGAGTGTTGGGCCGACAGTGCTACCCCGTAAATAGTAAACCATCTCCTGTCTCGAAATCTGCTAGAAAGCCGACTGCTGCTACTGCTTTGGCCTACCCCTTTTTATGAGTGTTAAGAATAACATATTTTTAAATAACCAAAACTACGAAAATATACCGAATTAAATTTTAAAGAATTACTATTTTCAAAGACTGTCGTATGAAAATTAAAAAAATATTTTAAATGTCGTAATATATGAGATATTTAAGCTCATCATGGTCTATAAATGCAATTTGCAATGAATAATTGCAGATTAGGTACTTTTTAAACAATTGCAATTTGCAACGAATAATTGCAAAATAGGTACTCATTATACAATAGTTGCAATTTGCAGTGAATGATTGTAGAGTAGGTAGTCATTATACAATAATTGCAGAGTAGGAACTTATTATACAATAATTGCAATTTGCAATGAACGATTATGCAGTAGGTACTCATTTTGTTATTACATCAAATGATAGTAACTTAAATTTAAGTAATATATAATTAAGTAATAAATATCCTTAAATTAAAGTCATACATCTTATTTAATTTTAATTAATACAAAAGTATTCTTTTCAAAATATAATCAATCAATACAAGATAATATTTTTTTATATTACTTATAAATAATTGTTTCTGATTTTCTGTCTTTTAAGTAAATCTTCACTAGAATTCAAATTTTTTTTATAAAATAAAAGTTTAATTCACTGAACATTTGCTAAAAGCAAGCACTAACTACTTCCAAAAAAACCCTATTCTTTTTAACAGATCATGCCTAAATTACATTCGACGAACAAAAAATAAACCTTTTTCGAACATTTTAAGAAATATATATTGAATAGAGTTTACTGAACCATAAATAAAAAAAAATAGAATAGAGTGAATTAACATAGTAAAAAAGTTTATCATTTTCATTTTTTTTTTTTTTTTTTTCATTGAAATATATGAATTTCTAAAACAGGTTTACAGCTAGAGAAGCATTTTGAAAAGTTAAAAGCCCAACAATACACAATGTATCTATCTATAAGGTAAAAAAATGAAACCTACTTTGTATTATGTCTTTCGCTTTCTGTTACAAAAATAGAAAATAAAACATTTTATATTTCTTTCCAAGATTCAATCCGTGAAATTTTATCATAAATGGAAAGAAGAAAAACACACATGGAATTTGTCTATTCGATTTGTCCCCTACTGCGAAACGAGAACTATTCCAAGAAAATAGGAAGCATGAACCTGAGAAAATTCGATTACGTGCAACGTTAGAAAATTAAATTAAGGATAAGACCGGTTAGAACGACTCACGCGATTTTCTATAAGTTCTTCTTCTTAATTCCTTCTTTTTTTTACCCATAAAAAAAAATCCCAAACGATAAAGCGATTAAGATGGAGTTGAATAATGTTGGTAAAAATTATCTCGAATACTTAAAACGATTTTTGTGTGTGTGTGTGTTTTTCTATCGTTTGTTGTTCTTAATTCTTTTTTTTTTTTGCATTTCCATCTCACAAAAAAAAAAAAAAAAAAAAAAAGAATAATAATATGTAATGTAAGTAACTGTAATCGTAACTATGGAGTATTGAACGAATAAGGTGTCACGAATCGGATACAATGTAATTTTCATTTGCTATTCTGTTTGAGTGATACGTAATTTAGCACAGATGCTTATCGATTGTTCGAAATGCAGTATGTATTATTTTTATTGAATAAATTCGCAATCGGCATTTCTTTTAATTATATTTTCAATCAGACAGAATTGATTTCATTTAATTATTACACTTATCGATTTTTTGTATTCAATTTATTATTCAGTTAACAAGGAGATGTTGTCTTTATATGTGGATATGTCTTTCGTCTTTTGTTTATATATATGTGGATGTCTTTGAGCAATAATGGCAAACAAATAGTGAATGAAAACATATCATGCAAGGTATATATTACCGGTTCTTTTTTTTTTTTTTTTTTTTAGAAATGCAGCGAATATTTACAAAGTATTGCTATTTTTCAGAATAAAATACGAACAGTGATGACATATGACTAGTTCTTTGTTCTAAATAAAAAAATAAAAAAAAAATTTCAAGCAAAATAAGGTTTTTTTTTTTTTGTCTAAAATTTTTGACAAATTTAATATTAACTCTCTAAATAATTTGACGTATTAAAAGAATAAAATAATAAAGAACTTATAAAGATCGCACAGAAAACGATTTTTTTTTTATTAATCTTTTAAAAAGTTTGGCAATAAAATAAACAGTTCTCTGGTTTTAATTATAATAATTTACAATAATTTTAATAAAAAAAACATACCGTCCAAAGTATTGAAAAGTTAAACTAATAACTTATTTAAATGTGCACATAATAACTTCGAAATAATATTCATTACATAAAAGGAAGACCAATTTAAATTTTTTGTTTTGTGTGTACAACGCAAGACTTCGTATTCCATTTTTGAATGGCACGAGTAGCCCATTGAAAGATGGTGATATTTTCAGTTATAGATGTCCTATGGGAGAAAAACCTAGAAAACTCCTACTAGGTAGCTGAGTATCGATGAGAGACGCTTGAATAAGCTGCTACAATTGTCATCGATCTTCATCAGTTCTGAAATCAGAGATTTCAATGGACGCTACCAGTGGATTTGAACGAACTTTCTTGCACATTAACTGCATACGTTACTATAGGCTAAAAATAAGAATGTGTATTTTTTTACTTATACAATTATTGGTATTGTTTTTGAAAACGGAGTTTTTTTTTGTTTCCATGATAAATTTTTTTGTCCTTTACCCCTTTTAATGTTTCTTATTGGTTGATTTTATAATTTCTTTCACGAGCTTTTTTATACATAATATTTATTTAAATATCTTTCAAGAGCTTTTTATACATATTTATTTAAATTGCTTTCATGAGCTAATAATGATATAATTAAATAATATATAATTTTCTAAATGATAGTCTGATGAAAGCAAAGACAATTTTATTTTAAAGTGAAAATGAGATTTTTCAAGAAAAGATTGCTGACATGCGTTTTATTCTTATATTAAATTCTAAATTTGATTTATTTATTATTTATTATAAAATTTTATGGGTAATCTGTATATAAGACCAATCAATTACTTTTATTTTTAATTTATTTTTCTTTAAAGGTTAAAACAATATCTGTAACAAATATTTTTTATTTTATTATATTCTTTTCTCTCTTTTTTTTCTACTCGTATTTATTCAAATGTAAGGAATTATTTGCAAATTATCTTCAGGAAGTCCAATCGGTATATCTTTGAATTGTTTTTATTTTTAACGCTATTTTTTTTTAAAAAAAAAAAAAATAATTTTATAAATTTAATTTGAAAAACTTTCAATAGATTTAATTACTGAAAAAAAAACACAATTCTAAACATGTCTTTCAGTTTACCCCTTTTCATAAAAATCAATCTTACACTATATAAATATACACACAAAGCACAATTATTGACGAAGAGTTTGAGTTATGAAGTCTCCCCTGCGGATCGAAATTTATCCGACATGTTCTAAGAACCCCTATAAAACACCATTTAATTTACGACTGCACTTAATCGAAATTCTTTTTACGACCTTTCACAAAACAGAAGCTGTGAAAGTTGTTTTTCTTGGGTAAATATTGTGATAAAAGTTGTAAATCAATAATTTCTATTATATTAGTTCCCCCGCCCAATCAATTTCTTGCCACAGAAAATGAAAGAATTCTTCTTCTTTTTTAATGAAATTGACACTTTTTTTTGTGTGTGAATTGTTTTCATTTATTCGAAGGTTAATTACTAAGTAAGATTTACTGTTTGAAACTCAGCAGATTCTAATAAAGAAAGGAAATTAGAAAGTGTGAATGAAATATTATTTTAAATGTTATAGATTATTTTAAAGAGAACTAAAAAAATAACTAAGAGCAGTTCGACGAATTTTTATATATTAAAAACAAAACTATAGAACATAAAAAAAGTTAATTTATTGCATGATTACGAAAAGAAATAAAATATTTTAGACTTTTAAATTACAAACAATAAAATAAAATGATAAGTAAATTAATAGTAACGCCAAAAATAATACATGAGAGAAATTTATTAGTTTTATTATTTTCATAAAATTATTATTATTTTTTTTTGATAAAAACGAATTTTAAACAGGATTTATATATTGTTATATGGAGTTTATTAATAATGCTTTTCAAATTTCAACGGAATTCATTAGAAATTATTTATTAATTACTAGAATTTTTCCATTGAGCCTGATGGCCGAATGATTGGCGCTCAGTGCCATAGGTTTCGGGTTCGAGTCCCGGCGGTTCAACGGATGTTTGTAGTGGTTCGGAATCCACTTTAAACCGCAGGCCCCGGTCTAATATGACTGTTGGATGTAGTGCTGACAACCCTACACCGACCCGTAAAAAACATCTCATGTTTCGGAATCTGGCAGAAGACCTTGGCCTACCATGGGGCTATTACGCCATTGAAGAAGAAGAATTATATTTAATTACATTAAAATTTTAAACTCCAACTCCTGTATGAGCCAGTAAAATATTGCGACAAACGGATTAGCTTTATATTTTGCATAATTTATCATTTAAATATTTATCACAAACCACAAATTCTTTATATTTTTATTTATCATTTATCTTTATTTTTAAATACGTATAGCAATCAATTTTAAAATGAAATAACTCAAAACTATCTGTTTAAAGCTATTCGAAAAAAAAAAAAAAAAAAAAACTGCAACTACTATATCTTTGGTAAACTTATGTCTCGTACTAAAAATTAATTTAAAAGCCACCACCGAGAGTTTGAAAACGTAGTGCCCGGACTCAAACCTCATAACTCTTCTTTTCCGCATCATTAACATCGCTTTTAAAAGCGAGCTTTAAACACCCGAATGACAGTGGAAATTATTGGCATATTTTCAAGAGAGGATATATAATTCTTTCGGCTGCTTATTTTGACTCCTTAGTCTACACATTGCGCAACCGCTTCCTCCTACAGAGAAGACTCCGGAAGTTGAAAAGGAAAATCTTCGTGGAAATAGATTACTTGTGTCAGTCTTCTCGTTTTTCAAACAAAGCGATTTCGGATTTTTCTTGTTCTTTGTCTTTTTTTTATATAAAGCAGCTATCTGCTCGGAAAATTATTATTACGAGATGAGTAAGAGACAACTTTTCCGCGTCCAACAACTGCCATTACGCTTTGATGTTCACTTTGTTGAAGTGAGAACGACATAGTTTTTTAACTTTGGACATGGCAAATGATGCACTGAACAAAGTATACTTGCGGAAAATTTTAACTTTTCTGTTTGAATCGGAAGCAAGAGCAGCTGATGTGCATTCGAAATTTTGTGGAAGTTTCCTTGGAACACACAGCAGATCAGAGAACTTGCAATAAATGGTTTAAACGATTCAAAGATGGCGATTGTGGTACAGGAGACCAAAAGACTCGTCAGTAGAAAAAAAAAAAATCATAAACTGCTAAATCTTGATGTCATCTAAATCTAATGCCAAAGAGGAAGTAAATAAAGCCAGTCTTCTCATTTTTCAAACAAAGCGATTTCGGATTTTTCTTGTTCTTTTCTTTTCTTTTTTTTTTTTATATAAAGCAGCTATCTGCTCGGAAAATTATTATTACCAGATGAGTAAGACTGACAACTCTTTCGCGTCAAACAATTGCCATTAACGCTTTGATGTTGAGCGTGTGTTACTTTGTTGAAGTGCGAACAACATATTTTTTTTAACTTTCAACATGGAAAATTATGTACCAAACAAAGAATACTTGCGGAAAATTTCAACTTTTCTGTTTTAATCGGAAGCAATGCGCACCTGAAGTGCATTCGAAATTTTGTGGAAGCTTCCTTGGAAACACTAGCTTAAGGAACTTGCCATAAATGGTTTAAACGATTCAAAGTTGGTGATTTCCATATATGAGTCTGGACAGTAGAAAAAAAAAATCATGAACTGCTAAATCTTGATGAAGCCATCTTACTTCTATAAAACAGCTAAGAGGGTAAATAAAAAAATTTTTTGCATTTTATAAATTAAAAATTTAATTTAAATTAGACATTAAATAATAATTTTGATTTTAATTATTTTAAAAATTAAAATTTCGTATTTTATAAATTAATAATCACCGAACTTATTTATATTTCTTCTTCATTGGGACAACAGCGCCATAGTGCGGCAAGGTCGTCTGCCTACAGCCAGATTTCGAGACATGAGATGGGGTTTTTTACGGGATAGGTTGTCAGCCCTACGCCATACAGTCATATTGGATCTGGACTTAAGTTTTAATAGGACTGTAGAACGTTGTCATGTCTCCAAGAAGAAGTCATATGTATTCTTCTTCATTGGCGCAAAAGTGGTGGGTCAGACCGTCTGCCTACTGACAGATTTCGAGACAGAAGATGTTTTCGTTTTTGGAGTAGGTTGTTAGCCCTACGCCCAACAGTCTACTGTTATATTAGACAGGAACCTACAGTTTAAAGTGGATTCCGAACCACTACAAGCATCCATGGCACTGCCGGGATTTTAACCCAATACCAGCGACACTGTACGCCAGAGCTCTAGTCATTCAGCCATCAGGCCTTTTATTTATATTTAAATATTAATTTAGTAATCAAGCTCCTCTTGTTTATTTCATTTTCACTTATAATTTAATTTAATTTATTTTACTGATATTCGTATGAAGAACATTATATATGTACTATTAACAGTTAACTTCTAATGTAATTTTAAAGGATCCTTTTCAATTTTTTATTCCTAATGTTATCTCAGAATTAATATGCTTGAACTGACATCTTAATATTTAAATAATTTTTTTATGATTCCATACGAAATTCTTAAAAACAAGTAATATAATTTTTTTTTAAATTCAATTCCTACTTTTTTTCACTATATTGCAGAAAGTCCTTTATAAATAATTTTCATTCATTTTTTAAGTTCATCTGGCGCCATCATTTGGTAGATATACGCAACTTAAATCTAAAAAAAAAAAACTAAAATTAATTCATAAAAATTTAATTACTGAATTAATATTTGAAAAAACTGCATTAACATCCAGTGTCATCCACTACAAGTTCAAAAAAAAAATGCATTTGAATTTGAATGGATGAATAACAAAATATTTTATGAACGATTGAAAATTTGAACAAGGTATATATAGCTAAGGGAGAGTGTGAGCTAATAGAAGAAATTGAAACAATCAGCAACTATCTTTCAGAATAATAAAAAAATATCAGTCAGAATTAAAAAGAATAGCGAGAATAAGCAAGCAGGAAGCATTCCCAGGCTTGCTTTTCTCCACATTAAAATAGCAGTAGATTTCTGCGGTTCTCCATTAATGATCTACTGACCTACTTGGTTAAAAAGCGTGTAAGCACTTATCTAAACAGCGAATAGAAAAAAAAAATAGTTAAAAGAGAGTTATATATATATCCATTCACATGTTTTCTCTAGGGTTCATTATTTTTATTCCAAAAAATGTATCAAACAATCAGAGCGAATTTTCAGTAATGAACAATAATTACTCTAAAATACATACACAATTCGCCCAGTTATGGTATTGAATACATACAAAATAGTAATAGTTAATTCAATTTACTAATTTTTTGTAAAATTCAAATTTCCTTCTATGGTTAGCACATATAGAATTACAAACGATTAAATACAGCTGTGGTTAAGTTCGAATCCTTAATTTTATAAAATTACTTTTAATCAGAAATAAATAACTGGTTATCTTTTTCATAACAGTCTATCATTAAATAGAGTTACTATTAATTATATCCTTAAAAATCTATCATTAACAAACGAGATAATTGTGAAATAACCTATAAAAATTGGTTGGTTGAATATCAGATAATAATACTAATTATAAATTGCGACATTAATAATAAATCCGGTAATAAATTGTTCTCTTTTTATCCTTTTCTTCCCATTCTTTCGCAATTTAAAATATAATAGTTTGCTGTTCGAACAAAATACAGCAGAATAAAATTCAAATAATGTAATTTTTGTGATAGTTCTTTCTAAGTATAATTTAAAAGCAGTAGATTAAAATTAATTTTCACACCTATCAATTTATTATTTTACAACAGAAATTTATATTGCAGTATAAACTTATTACAGAAGTTTATGCTTACATACAATAAAAATTTATATAGAAATTATATTTTCTTACATTTATAGAAATTTATACTTCAATGCAATTTATATAGAAGTTATACTTCCTTACAATTACAAAAATTTATAGTTCCATACAATTATAATTCCTTTCAGTTATTTATATAAAGGGTTTGGTTTGTCTCTCTACAGCCATTTTGTGCACACTTTAAAATAATTAGACCAGAACCTACAGTTTAACGTGGAGTTCCGAACCACAAACAGGCAACCATGCCACGGCCAGGATTCAAAATTGAAGCCTGTGGTACCAAAAACTTATATAGAGTTAAATTTCCTCACAATTATAGAAATTTATACTTCCATACATAAAAAATTTATACAGAAGTTATACTTCCTTAAAATTATTCATTCATACAATAAAAATTTATGTAGAAATTACACTTCTTTATAAATATTTACATTTATCTTCTATAGTTGTAAGAAATATATTTTATGGAAGTTTACTATATACTTCATATATTTATTTTTTCAACAGTATCAGTTTAAATTTCCTGACGCATTCTGGAATATTTCTTTTCTCATAAGAAACATCAAGGTAATAACAGTGCAAAAACGAAAATACAAAAAAAAAAGGATTCTGTGGTTTGCTTTTTCTCTTTGCAATACAACCACTTCATCTGTGGGGGTTTTTCCACTACTCAAATAGGACACACACACACAAAATAAATATACTAGAAAGGATATGGTTTAAGTGATGTAATTATCACGTCGAATGTTTTCTACGTGCTGTTACCGTTTATATCCTAAATAAATATTAAAAATTGTCAATTTTAGTATTTCACTCTCAAAAGAAATCTTTATCCTGATACAATTGATTTACAACACTCCTTTTATTGCTGTTCGGATATAAAAAAAGTTAAAAACATGAGGTAGACTTTTTCTAATGTGGCTTTTCGCTGATCAACATGATGCAAAACATGACGTTAAAAATGTCTCAGCAATGTAGATATTTTGCCACAGCTACAGTTTATACCTAAAACACCCTCATACAGTTTACACCCTCATACAATTTTTCCAATACACCTCGATGAAAATCAACACATTCTAAAATATCGCTGCATGAATAAGATGTCTGCAAATGATGGACAACTAAAATAAAAAAGAAACATTCAATAACTATTACTTTTCTCAACAAGCACAACTGTCGCTCTCCATCTGTGGCTTTTCACCGTTCAAACGAGCCAAAGTAGAAAAAGAAAGAGAGAGAGAAAAAGCACAGTACCCCAGGCGATGTAACTATTATGTCGCATGTTTTTTTTGCGACTTTTTTTCAATTTGGCTCCTTTACAGATCGAATATGACACAAAAACATAACGCAAAGAAGTCTCCAGCTACTATATTTTGCCCCATTTACAGTTTACATCCAAGAACAACATCAATTGCAAAATGTAAACCTGATACAATATCCCAATACATTCCGACCAAAATCAATCAACACATTCTAAAATATCGTTGCATGGATAAGATGTCTGGAAATGATGGACAACTAAAATAAAAAAGAAACATTAAATAACTATTACTTTTCTCAACAAGCACAACTGCTCTCCATCTGTGGCTTTTCACCGTTCAAACGAGCCAAAGTAGAAAGAAAGAGAGAGAAAAAAAAGCACAGTACCCCAGGCGATGTAACTATTATGTCGCATGTTTTTTTTTGCCTCGCCATTTACCGTTTATATTCCCAATTGAGGCTTCTGGCAGAGTCCCAAGTCTCTCTTTTCAAACGGCGGGAAGGCGGCACTTCGTCTTTTTGTAGCAACTCTATCACTGGTTCATCGCCTTGCCCGGGCCTCTCACCTTGGAGGGAGGCCAGAGAGAGAGATGGAGACACCACAGCACGAACCGGGAAAAAGGGAAAAAAAAAAACAACGAATTTCGTTCCCGGTTAGTTGGACAACCTTTTTTCTTGTTGCATTTCTTATTTCTTCTTCTTCCACCAATGGTCCAAATGAGAAGACTGACCAAGAGACTCAATTCTTGGCTGAGGAGAATCTTAATAGGAAATGGACCACACAAAAAAAAAACTTCGCCAGGTTAGGAAGCATGTAAAAAAAATTGTGGAATCATAGTGTTGATCACGCACACACATTTTGGGAAATATCATCTCGACATTTATTGGGATTCAAGTTGAGTATCCTTTTCATGGATGGTTTCAATTACTTTATCTTTTGTGACATGTTGTCCTGAAATTTGTCCTTTGATGTCTTTTTTTGGATTTCTTTAATAAAGGATGTGTGTTAGCTTTATTTCGTAAAGTTTTACTTGTGATACTTATATGCGCTAATAAATAAATGAAATATTGTTTCTACATGTACATTTTTATAATTTAAATGTTGTCACAAAACTTGTAATTGACACTTTGGATTCTTCAAACAGATTTAAATACACAATTAATGCGTTGCTTTAATTCAGTTGTTTATAAATTAAATAATATTAAATAATTATAATAATCCAAACAATATTTTTAAAAAAAAAATTTCTCCTCCTACATCGGGGCAGATGCCATATCGGCCATGAGCTCTCTGGCAGCCCAATAAAACCCAGTCTTGTTGAAGGCTTAAGATTAACTAATTTAATTAACTTATAAGTTTGAAGTTTAGGCTTAATTAAAAATTACAGAGATACCTAAAATGAATACAAAATTCTCAGATTTCAAAAAAAGAAATTGACTAAGAATTAAAATATACTTTAAAGCATATTTTCTGTTAGTTTCAATACAGCAATTATGTAGAATAAAGCTATGATTTCTTAAGATAATTTGATGACTTTTGATTTGATTCCTTAACTAGCTTGCTAATGAGTATCCCTGTTCATAAAACATAATCACAAAATAATAATAACATTAAATTTATTTTTAAAAATAAATTTCGCCAAACACTTTTCAGTAAAATAGAAAAACAACTAACGTCATTATCAAGAAATGAAAGTTAATAACTTTTTTTAATCTAAGCATCATTATCGAGATGGCCTGATGGCTGAGTGACTAGCGCTCAGTGCCACAGGTTTCGGTTTCGTGCCACAGAAGTGCCATAGATGTTTGCAGTGGTTCGGAATCCCCCTTTAAATTGTAGATCCAGGTCTAATATGACTGTTGGGTGTAGGACCTACAACCCTACCCCGTAAAAAACATCTCCTGTCTCGAAATCTGTCAGCAGGCAAACGGTCTTGGCCCACCATAGGGCTATTGGGCCAATGAAGAAGAGTCTAGTAATTTGAAAGCAGTGAAACTGAAAATTTTGAAATAAATTTTTTTTAAATGTACTAAATTATGTACGTACTAAATTAACAGTTGGGCTAAGAACTTCGTAGGCTGACACATAGATGGCGCTACTAGTATTAAATCCATATGATTTTTAGTTAGCCTAACCTTCAAAAGACACGTGTATAAATTTGACAGCTCTTGCACTATTAGTATGTGAGTTATAGCATTTTTAGTGAAGCAACTTTTGTTAGTTTGAAAAATGGATAAAAAGGAATTTCGTGTGTTTAATAAAGCATTGCTTTTTGACGAAAAAATACTATTGAAGCCAAGACTAGGCTTGATAAACATTATTCGGACTTTGCACCACGAAAATCAACCGTAGAGTGGTTTGCTAAATTTAAACAAGGCGAAATTTTGCACCGAGGACAATGCATGCAGTGGACGTCCCAAAGAGGCTGTTACCGACAAAAACATCAAAAAAGTCCACAAAATAATTTCTGATAATCGCAAAGAGAAATTAATTGAGATAGCTGAGACCCTAAAGATATCAAAGGAACGTTTTGGACATATCGTGAATGAATATTTGAATATGCAAAAGCTCTGTTCAAAGCGGGTGCCGCGCGAGTTCACAATCGACCAAAAATAACAACGAATTGATGATTTTAAGCAGTGTTTGGAGCTGTTCAATCGTAAAAACCCGAATTTTTGCGTCGATATGTGACAATGGATGAAACATGGCTCCATCATTTCACACCGGAGTCAATCGACAGTCAGCCGAGTGAACTGCACGTGATGAACACTAAAAATGCTATACCTTCACTAAAAATGCTATAACTCATATACTCATAGTGCAACAGCTGTCAAATTTATACACGTATCTTTTGAAGGTTAGGGCTAACTAAAAATCATATGGAGTTAATATTAGTAGCGCCATCTATGTGTCAGCCAACGAACTTTTCAGCCCACCTGTTATGCAACGGTAATTTTTCTAAAAATACTAAACTACTATTAATTGCGGCGTTAACTGTTTTGCGATTTTTAGATTGTAGTTAGACAATTTAACTGATTTCTCTAACCGATAAAATAGCAATACTGTGATAAATGACACGCTCAGAAAAATTTGATAGGCATATCAAATAAAACGTAAAACAGCAATGATACTAAAACCTACGGAAATAATTTTATACTTTATAATTTACGAAGAAAACGCTAAAAAAATGTCTATTACGTAAACATTTCTTATTCTAAAAATAAAAAAAAAAATAAGATAACCAAGAAATAAAAGGAAATAAAAACATACGTTATTGCTTCTGCCAAATCATGTAATGAACGAGTCAATTCAAATACATAGAACAGAGTTTACATTATTTCCCAATTTAATAACAGAATACTTTATTTTAATACATATGTCATTATTTTATTGTTTTCATAAAGATAACAGAAAATTTTAAAAGTGATCTTCATCTTTATTAGAGCAACAGCCCTATGGATGACCAAGGCCGTCTGCCTACTGGCAGATTTCGATACAGACAGGAGAACAAAATTTATTGGCGAATATTTTTAATACATAAAATGAATAACAAATAACTTATATTTGAAGTGTTAAAACTAGTTTTAAAATACTTATTATGAAAAATATTCCACTCGTTCAAAACATAACGAACATACCTTAAAAAGTTTTTATGACACATTGATTTGACTTTAAATGGATTCTAAACAAATTTTAAAAAATGTGGAACATGGCATAATAGCACACATTATTACAGAAGTTATCTAATTGGACTCAAAATAAAATAATGCAACCACCAGACTAAACTAGTTTAAAATAATTATTATGAAAATATCCATTCCTACAAACCAAAACGCCAATACTTTTTAAGTTTATTATGACACATTGATTTGACTTCAAATGAATTCTAAACATGCGCAACATGACATAGCATACACTATTACAAACGTCATCTAATTGAACCCAACATGAAATGACACCCCCTCCCCCAACATGAAATGACGAAGTTTATTATGACACATTGATTTGACTTTAAATGAATTCTAAACATGCGCAACATGGCATAGCACATACTATTACAAACGTCATCTAATTGAACCCAACATGAAATGACGAAGTTTATTATGACACATTGATTTAACTTTAAATGAATTCTAAACATGCGCAACATGGCATAGCACACCCCCTATTACAAACGTCATCTAATTGGGACGCAACATGAAATGATGAAGTTTATTATGACAACATTGATTTGACTTAAACGAATTCTAAACATGCGCAACATGGCATAGCACACACACTATTACAAACGTCATCTAATTGGACGCAATATGAAATGACGCAACCCCCAGACTAATGGAGCGCGATACAGAGAGACCATCCTATTCGTACGAAGGTCTGTTTCTAATCCAACACTTCCTGCTTCCACAAAAGTGTTAAGGGCAAGGTCGTGCATATTATAAAAGACTTTTTTTTTCCTTGAAAAAGACAGTAATGTTGTAACAACTGGCGGATTGAACGGCAATTCCCAGTTGCACAGCTTTCTCCGAATCACAGAGGGAAAAAATTAGTATTATTTTTTTTTTTAGAATTTTTGCTCACGTTATAATCGTTTGATTTTTTTTTTTTTTTTTTTTGTTCTCTTTTTTTTTGCACGATTGGAAATGTAAGAAATTGGAAATTCCACATTCTCGTTTGGTGAAATTTATTAAAGCGGAACTGTCGTTTGGCGACATTTATTTAAATTATGGTTTGAAAACCTGAAAATAATAGTAGGTCTTTTTGGCTAGCAGGTTTTTCATGTTTTCTATCTTTTAAAAAACATCTCATAAAAACTACGTCCAGAGAGAGGGGAAACAGCATAATAACTTACAAATTATGACGACCTTAAGCATTGCAAGCTGAAAACTGCCATTATAAGAGAAAATATTGGATTTATTAGTAAAAATCATTATTTTGAGATCGAAAGTAAAAAAATCCTGCAAACAGAGCATTTTTATGTGAACATTGCGGATTTTCTTGCATGAAGATACATTAATAAAGCAAATCAGAAAGAATAAAAAAGGATTAAGTTAAGAAAAATATTTTTGCAAGCGAAAGTTTTTTAAAGTGTATTTTTAATTTTAATATAAAACAGAAATTTAGAAGGAAAAAAAAAACCAGAAAATATTTTACAGCAATTGAAAGTAGAAGTAGATAATTATGAATGAAACCTTTTTAATGAAACCTTTTTTTAATGAAAATATATGAAAATCTCATGTACTACAAATTACAGCATAATTTGATGTATTAAATACTTTTCAAGGAATAAAATGCCAGTTTCATCTCATTTTGGCCTCATTCATTCATCATTTCATTCATTGTTCATTCATTCATCATTTCATTCATTGTTCATTCATTCATCATTTCATTCATTGTTCATTCATTCATCATTTCATTCATTGTTCATTCATTCATCATTTCATTCATTGTTCATTCATTCATCATTTCATTTATTCATTCATCATTTCATTTATTATTCCGGCATTTACGTAATTTCCTGATATTTCCTGATAACTAATATGCCTGACTGGTATTTCAAGGTGTAGGAGGTCTGAGGGTTCTTCGAATATGCTGGTGGCGTCCGTTGCACTATAGACACTGCTTTCCTATCACAAACCAGAAACTCGACGACAATGTACCACACGTAAAAGCAATATTTATAAATAGTCAGGTTGTTTGATGAGAGTTTTCCGGGTTTTCTCGGCAGCACGACAAGCATATGCAAGACAATTATCCATGAAAGATCTCCTTGAAGGCAACACATTGGTGGATTATTCATGGCATACAAGTTTCACAAACGTACAGAAAAGTAAAAAACTCATTTGAGATGTAAGCAAAAGTAACTTATAAAATAACTATATTTTAAAAATTTGATTTTTTAGAAATGACGTTAGATAATTTTTGTAAGATTTCATTTAAAAACATCTGAAAAGTTGATTGTTTCAGTAGGGAGATAATTTAGGGTGGGGGAAATATGAGATAATGATGATTTTTAACTCAACATAGATGTCTACTTTTTTATATTTATAATAGAGCAATCGGGTGTATAAATAAAGCTTTCCAACCCCGGTCCAAGCTGATGTGAATTTAGACCAATATAAAAATATTTAGATTTCTTTTGCGTTTATTTCTTTTTAAAAATTTTAATTTTTATCAATTTAAATTTGTGTGTATCATTTCTGCGTTACCTTTACAGTTATGCTAATAAAAATTATAAGGTTAAAAATAATTGAATTAAAAATATGGCATAAATACCTAATAAGGAAGATCCATTAATACATAAATATTTAATTTTATATAAAGCTTTCCTACAAACTTTATAAGAAAATTAATATTTAATCAAAATAAAGTTTTTAATTTTAACTACGCTCATAAAAATTTTAGGTAAAAATAATTGAATTAAAATATGTTATATAGTATAACCCAATAATGAAAATCCATTAGTGCAGAATTAATATTTAAATTTTTTATAAAGCTTATCCCAAACTTTATGAAAAATTAATATTTAATCAAAATAAATTTAATTAAATGTATGTTATTCAAAATGAATTTAAAAATAAGCTAAATTCTGATAAAAAGTGAAATTCTATTTTTTCATATGTTTACAAAATTACTTAATATTTGTATTTTCAATTCACTAGAAGGTAATAGATGAAATGGAAATGTTAGTGGTTTCATTTCCATATAAATTGTGAGTCGCAAATAGTTATACTTTTTTTAATAATGTGGCATTATTTTTAATCTTTTAGTGACACATCATTATTTTATTAAATATTGATCAAAGAAGTTTCAAACAATACATAAAAAAGGTAGTAGTAAATTTTAGCCAAACAAAAAAATCCTTATAACTAAAATGATTAAGAAAATGCGCCTATATGAACGAATATTAATTATGAAATTTTTATCACACAGACTTGCAATTCTAAAAGAAAAGACTTCAGTAATTATTTTTTTAATCATTAAACACAAACGAAAAAAATACGTAATTTTTAGCTTCAAACTTCTCAAGATATTAAGAATGACGTTAATTAATAGAATATGACAAGAACATTAATGACTTTTTTGATTAATAATACTTTGGTCAATCACAGTAAAACCTTTCTTTATATAAAGAAATCGAATTCAGTATTTTTTTTTTTATTATTTAACATAATACTGAACATACAAACTTTATTAATTAAATAACATAATCTTCATATTTTATATCTCTAATTAATTTCTCTATTAATCAAAACAAACGAAGATTTTCTAAGCGATCTGGTTATTAAAGTATGAAAGTATAAAAAAATGATTTATTTCCGCACCATTTATGAAACATATCTTCCAAAATTTGAAAAAAAACTTAACTTCCTTAAAAATAATTTCGTTTTAACTGTTGTGAGAAACTATGAGCAAGAAAACAACAATTTCAAGAAATTTCAATTGCATAGGCTTGATTTAATTTCTCCATGAAAGAATAAAAAAAAAATTATTTATTTCCACACCATTTATGAAACATTATCTTCAAAATGTGGAATAAAAAAACCCTTAACTTCCTTAAATGGTATTTCGTTTTAACAGTTGTAAACTTCCAGCAAGAAAACAACAATTTCAATTACATAGGCTTGCTTTTAATTTCCAAAATATAAAAAGCTTAACGCTCAAAAAAAGATATTTCGTTCTACCAGTTGTGAAACTATCATCAAGGAAAAACAACAGTTTCAAGAAATTTCAATTGCATAGATTGCTTTTAATTTCCTGCGAAAGCATAACATTTTTTCCACACAATTTATGAAATATATCTTCCAAAATGTAAGAAAAAAGAAGCTTAACTTTCTTGGAAATGCTATTTCGTTTTAACAGTTTAAACAACGACAATTCAACAACAATTTAACATATTTTAATTACATAGGCTTGCTATTACCAATTTTATATGACATATTGAAAAATGCTATATGATATTCAGCAATAATAAAAATGCATCAGAAGTTGGGAAATATTTCATGATTATCTTTTTTTTTACTGTTCTGTATGCATAATGTTAAATTATACTGTTGCATGACAGTAAATGAAAAGTAATTTGATTGCTAAAAGTTTCTCACGCTAGCGAATAATAAAAACCTTCATTATCAAAAATATTATCAAATGTTAATGATCATTAAATAATGATGAAGTAAAATTTATTGTTTAGTATTTAGGTTGCAATTAACACAATGACTTTCATTTATCGAGAATAAGCACAACAAAGTTTATGAAACCTCCTAGGGCCTTTTTTCGCAAACCTGTTTCTGTGTAATTAATGCTGTTAAATTTGAATGGTATTATCATATTTAGTTTATCATTGCAATTTTATCTTTTATTGTAACTAAGTTTATGACGCCCTGATGGCAAATGATGGGAGTCAACTCGACAAAATGGCATAGATTTTTAACCTTCTATTTTTATCTGTCTTTAAGGTTTCATTACGTTGCAGTAATGTTAATTTATATCCACTATTTCCGCAATACTGGCAACGTCCATTTATTCCAAATAAAAATTCTGCATTAAGACCAGATAGGTTAATGTTATGTGACATTGCCAATTTGTCATGTGACGTTAACTATTTTTTATTTACAATGTAATCTAGTTATTATTGTAGTGTGCAGGTTGGGGAATCAAATTGTAACTGGATATGGTTAGATTGAAATACTTCAGGCCCAGGTTTGAAACTCATAGCTTTATTGATGAGGACGCACAAACACCCCGCGCATAGAACTAGAGACAAAAACTATTTAACACATTTAAAGACAGAGAATTATAGATTCCTGGAAGGACTCCACATCTAGGCCAAAACCCGAAGCTCGGCTAAACGCAGGGTGCGCGAAATATACCTTCTCTCTGGAAAATAGTCTGCAGGCTAACTAATGCTCCGGAATCATCTAAATATATATTATATATGATATTTGCAACTGTAATATAGGCGGACAGAACATCGATCATTTTTTAGCTGCTCCAGTTTGTAATTTCTAGAAAATTTTAATTTATTTTTCTTTATGTTTAAAATTTTAAGTTTTTAAATTTCAAGATAAATTTTAAATGTAAACAGACACTTCAAAAGACAAATGTCCACAAAAATTTTGTTCAACTTATAACTAATAAGGCTGCTTTTACAATCTTTTGTAAATTCTTAGTTTAATGCTTCTTAATTTTTCTCTTTATATTATTCCTTCTTTTGTAATGTTATGTGTCTTTTAAATTTGCTATTTTAAATAATTTGTTCTTGATTTATTTGTTACTTATTTCTGTAAGCTTCGGGTGATACTTTTCAGTACTAGAGAATTTCGTACAAAATTTCAGTTAAAAAAAAAGGCATGAGCTAAAATGTTAAAATACCCTTCAAAGATCAGCAGCTAAGCAAAACTCAAAAGCATGAAGAAAAGAATGGCAATTATAAAAGCGACTACTCAAATTTCCCTGCAAAAATTGAGAAATGACGTCATTTTGACACAAAAACGCATAAAAAAAAAAAATACTTCACACAAAAAAAATAAATTAGTTGCAAAATAAGTAGTAAAAAAGAATTAGCTATAACAAAATATCAATGCTTGCCCTAAAATAATAAAAGAAATCAATACGCCCCATATATGCACCCGAAGCATTAATTATAAATTTTTAATTAATTTCAAGGAAACTTTCTGACATTTCGTAAAAAAACACTCTAGAAGACTTGAAACTTTAATGCTGTTCCTTAAAGATTTCCTGATTTCTAAATTGATTGCCTACTCAGTATTAAATATTGATTTTTATTTTTCTCAATGAAAAGGTTATTGCAGTATAATGATTTAAGCAAAAAATAAGCCTAGGAAAAATTTCTTTTCCATTATTAATTAAAATTAGGAGTTTCATTTAGCATTCCAGTAATTTGACATTATAAGATTACTAGAAGTATGCTTCGCTGGCCCTTTATATATATAAAATCAGGGTTCAGAAAAATTCCGAGAGATAAATATTCAGTATAATATATCACATTTATAATCTTTTTTTCTTTTAGTTATACATTAGCATAAGGATTAGTACTAACATAAAATGCTCTGTTATGGCATTGGTAATAGATATAAAACACAGTTTTTATTTGATAAAATTACATTTTTTATTTAATTCAAAACGAACTATTTAAATTTTTGGTTATGCATCAATAAAAAAAATGAGCCCGATTCATGGCTCAGTGGCAACGTGTGCCGCTGGTGAGCGTTCGGGCTGAGGTTCAGTCCGCTGGAGGCTTTATAGTAGACACTGTTTAAAAAAAAAAAAAGAGGAAACTCGATAGCGTTTGGGATGTTCAGCACTTTGCCTCATGGTCTCAGCATCGAACTACCTGGTGGGAGTTTCCTGAATACGATACGCAAATGCGGGTAGTTCCCTCTTTCCCTTGCACCTCCTTTCTTTTCAACGACACGGATCATTGCATGGGTTCATGCCTTTCTCCCTTTGTGAGAACACATGGGTTCATGGTGTGTAGATTCTGCTGTTGACCAAATTGGATAAGAAACAAAAAAAAAATAAATAAATAAAATAAACGGAATCAGAAAAAAAAAATAATTTGATTCTTCAGAGTTATAGCTTTAAATTATAAGAAATATTAATACAAGCACTACCGTTATATCTGTACAGACAAGCATTTAATATGCTTCCTATATTATAACTAATTTTCAAAAATGGCATGACTTAAATTTTATTTTTTCTTGTAACCAGAGTTCAGTTGGTGTATTAAAAATCATTTTAAGAGAAATATTCCAGTTAAGCAGCCAATATTCTAAAAAAAAAAAAAAAAAATTTCGCATATTTTATTTCTAAATATAATGTGCTTCCTAGACTTCTAAAAAAAAAAAAAAAATCAATCGCATACAGTTAAAATTGGAGAGTAAAGAAGAGGCGTGCCCATTTAAACAAAAAATGAAAGAAAAAGTATTGAAAAGTACACCAAAAAGAAATTGAGGTTATTAAATAATTTTCCAGAACATATAGATGAAAAATCCAAAAAAATATTTATGCTCTATTTAATTAAATGTTAAGTATCATCATTGGCTTGTGCTATTTTAATGCACCAAGTTAATGCAAAAATGTCACCAAAATATCTATACTGAGACAACTTTTTAATTAATATGGATATTTTCAATTATTACGAAATACTTCAGCAATATTTTAAAAAAATATTCAAACATTGTATATGTCATAAGCGATGCTGCGGGTATACGAATGAAAAATCCGAAAAACTGTTTATGTATTTAATTAAATATTACGTATCATCGCTGGCTTGTGATATTTTAATGCATCAAGTTAATAGCATATCATAAATTTTACAAAAATATGTATACTGAGATCACTTTTACTTAATATTGATAATAATATAAAATCCTTTAGCAATATTTAAAAAAAATTCAAAGATTGTAATGAAATATTTAAAAAAGGAATCCTTCAATTCCTCAAAGATATTTATCAATCTTATAGAATGATCTTAATGTTACACTAAAAGGATATGAATTTGTAATTAACTAACACAACAGTAAAAAATATTTTTAATCAAAACATTCACTAAAAAATATTTTAAGTTAAAAAATTTTTTTTTTACATTTCATTTAACTTTCAATGGCAAAATTATCTCACTCAAAGTCCAATGATAGCATGCAAGAAGACGAGGATTCAATTTCAAAACACAGAGTGCTTTGCAGACATTGTAACCTAAAATAAGTGGAATCTTTAGATAGATATTATGAAGAAGTATCTATCATCAATTGAGTATCTATCTGTTTAGGCGGTTTTTCCTCCTAATGTGGGCAGCTTTTCCTAAAAGTCCTTATGAAAAATTTAATTTAATTTTATGTTAACTTGCAACGTTGAAAATCCGAATTAATGTCCCTAATATAGCTGTAGATAAGTAAGAAATTTATAACAAAATTCTTTAAAAGCAAGGGACCAAAAGATAATAATAAAAAAAATCTATCAATTCCCATAAAAATATTTTAGAAACGTATGGAAGAATTCAAATTTTGCTTTAAAAGATCATCCGTAATTAATTAACACAGTAATTTACAACAATAAAATATTTCTTATTAAGAGCATTTTACAGAATAGGGCTAGTCACCCTTTTTATACCTACCGCCCACTTTTGTACCTCTATTAGTAGTAAAATTTTCAAACCACCCACTAGTTCCCCACTAATGGTAATATAAAAAGTAGATAATTAACTTTTTATAAAATGTATAAAGCCGAGTTACAGCAAGTTAAAGAATATAATAATAAATTATGAAATGCTTTACGTCGAACTTTTGGCAGAATAAATCCTTATAAAATAAATTACGTTAAATCTATCTTTTTTATTCAGATTGTATATTCTATGAATTTGCATACATACAGGCATGAAGTCTGATGAAATGTGCTTCAGCATAGGATAAAAATTCTTACCGCCCACAATGAAATTTGGAACACCCACTAATGGGCAGTAGGGACCAGGTTGATTAACACTGGTATAGAATAATAACTTTAATCGTATTTAATTTCTAACAATCGCTTTAAATGCTGACGTTCAGCTAACGATCTCTTTAAAAGATTCCATATCTTGCCTTTTTTCGATGCTTAAAATAAAGCATTCAAAGCACTTGAGAACGTTGATATTTCATAAATTTAATACAAATATTTCCGAGATTCCATTACGCTATTGTACATAATAATGAAAATAAAAATTAGCTTTTCTGTAACTATTACAATAATATTACCAGAGATTCCCTTATGCTATTATATATATTCATAAAAACAAAAATTTACCTATCTGTAACTATTGCAATAATATTTCCGAGATTCCATTATGCTATTGTACATAATCATGAAAATGAAAATTAACTTTTCTATAACTATTATAATAATATTACCAGAAATTCCCTTATGTTATTATATATAATCATGAAAATAAAATTTACCAATCTGTAACTATTGCAATAATATTTCCGAGATTCCATTATGCTGTTGTACACAATCATGAAAATAAAAATTTGCTTCTCTGTAACTATTACGATAATAATTCTTTTTTAAATAAAACAGCACTTAAAATTCCCTTATGTTATTATATATAATCATGAAAAATAAAAAAATTTACCAATCTGTAACTATTGAAACCATATCTGTTGTACAATACCTTCTCTGTAACTATGATAATAATTCTTTTTAAATAAAACAGCACTTCAAATACCTTTCTTGATCCCCCATGACATCGATCCACAATTAGCAAACAGATAGAGAGGGGAAAAAAAGGGCCAATCATCTCTCATGGCCGATATTCAATCTAAAAAGGAGGGATAATTCCGCCATACCGTTTTCCCTTCATTTGAGTTGTCAGTACTGGCTCGGATCGTGGGGGGCGAATGAAAATGATCCATTTCATCCCTCCAATCGATTGGTGGGTGATTGGTGATGCTCCTCGTGATCCCAGGGGGAGCAGGAATGCGGGGGCGGATGAAAAGAGGGATGAACTATGGGAGTGCAGCAGGAAGAAATGTGCGTGTCTTATGGGAAGGATGGGGAAAACTTTCAGGTGGGGTTGTTTGCTCTTATATGTACTTTAGTAATCTCGGGAGAAATGGGGAATATTGCTTTGCATAAATGAACTGTCAGTAGGCACCAGGAGACGGTAGTAATCTCAAGTGACATGAACAAATGCTTGTTTTGTTATGAATGTCGTCGGAATTTTTTTTTTTTTTTTTTTTGTCAAAATATTTATTTATTATTATTTTTGAGTGGGTCATAATGGAGGTTATGTTATTCTGAACCAGAAATCCATATGATTTATGGCAGGAGATGGTTTCTTTTACAGGGTAGCATTGCCAGCCCTACGCCCAATGCTTTACAGTCTTATTAGAGCGGAACCTACGATTTAAAGTGGATTCCAAACCACTGCATACATCCGGGACTTGAACCCGAAACATGTAGCACACGAGCGACAGAGGAAGACATGCGCTAGTATATACTAAATCTAAATAACCCTTTTTAAACATCACAAGATTCTATAAAAAGTAATAAGAAAATTAAAGAATAAAATATTATAATTAAAATTACTTGATAAAGAGGCAGTCAAACTGAAATTGCATTTATTTAATTTAAACCATTATTTGAAAGGAGAGATTTTTTTTTTCCGGAAAATCCCTAAAAAATCAAAAAGATTAATAATAATAAGATATGACTACTTAAATACGTTCTATACATTAAGATTACGTTCTATAAATACGTTCTATACATTAAGAATTCATGAACGAGATACTATTAGAAATATAAATTATTTTGAAATACTAGTGACGAAATCTAAAGGGAAAATGATACTAGTGAAGGGAAAAAAAGGGAAAATGATGCTAGTGACTAAATCTTTATTCAGAGATAATTACACTAATGTACTTAACATTTTGTTTGTTATAATGGATAAGAGAGTGTCAAGTGACGAAGTTCAAAAGAAACCGCCAAAACACTTGTTGTTGATCCTTCTAACTGTTGTTAAAATGAAAAGCATTTTAAAAATGTCTTTTTTCCCATGGAAAGCAAAATGGAAATTTAAAACTATTATGTTTAGGCCAAATAAAATAAAACAAGATCTATAATAATTTTGATTTAATCAAAATTTTTTTTATTTTCGTTAAAAAATAATAGTTCTTAATACACGATTCTTTAATGAGTAACAAAATATTATAGTAATTATAGTTGTAAAAATGCATGCAAATTTAAAATGATTTAAATAGTTCATCAGCTTTTTGGCGTCAAATCTTTTCGTTAACTTTTACAAATTTAATAGATATATTTTTTTTAATAATTTTTTCATTCTAAGAAATAAAATAGTGCGTTCCTTAGAACTTATACTATAGATTTTATACTTGTCATTTTTAACAAAACGGATTGTGTCATTTCATGATTAGAAAACTGCATTCACCCACATTTGCGAGATTATTCATGATAATTATTCAAATATGTAATTATCATTATCAAAATGTATACTAGTATAATTATTCAAATAATAACAATATACATTGACCAATTATAAAAATCCGAAGAACATAGCATTTCGTAAATCCAATAATAAAATTATGATTAAACTTAAGCTGATGAACAGAACTTTAAAAATAACACAAAACAATCAGATAAAAAATGAAGATAAAACAACTAAGTCAAGTGTAAATGTATCAAAAAAAGATAAATAATGCATCTTTATTTCTTTACAGCTTTCAAACCATTACGTAGTTAAGTTATACATGTATGAGGGTGAAGGAAAAAGAAAAAGTAAAAGGTAAATACGTCAAACTAAAACTGAAAAACTTCCATAACAAAAGCCCTATAAAAATAATTTTTCTTATCAGCAAACTTCTCCACTTTTATCTGACAACAACCACGACAAAACGTCAAGGTGAATTTTAGTTTGGAAAAATAAATAAGAGCGAGAGCGGGCTTGACCTTTTTATCTTATCAACTTTAAGCTTCACGGCTTTAACTGGAGATTAAAGCTTTTACAAGATCATATCGCGATCGATGTTTTTTAACTTTTTTGCCCGCTGGCGCTCTAACACAGTGCTGAAGCAAGCGAAAATGGAAAACAGGAGAGCTAAAAAAAATTTTTAAAGGTAAAAAATATTTTTTATTGAAACAGAAAAATTGAAATAAACAAAACAATTATAAAGCATTTAAGTAAATGATATATATATTTTTCCACGAAAAAGAGATATAGCATTTCTGTTCCCATGGAAAGGAATGTGTATTTTTGACAAGTGAATAATAACAACCTAACACTCAAATGTGACAGCAGATAAGTAGTCTCATGGAGATTTATACTACATGCAATTAGTGTTTTGTTCTAATGAAAACAACCTGTCACTCAAATTCGACAGCAGATAATCAGTGTTATGGATATAATTTTCAAATTTACATGAAATTATCGATTGTCTGTTTGACCTTCACAGGTCGAAACATTTACAGAAGGGATATGGACTATGCCGTGAGTTTTTGATTAATGATAGACCATGGGTTGAGAAAGTATCCACTCCAATGAGAAGTGAGAGAGAGCTAACCCCTTTCTTGAAGAATTTTCTTAAAGGGCGGTGTTTTGGAGGAGAAAAAGAGTTTTTTCGACGAGTATGGTTACGAGTATGACGAAGTGTGGTTTTTCTCTTTTTCTGTGAAGTGATTGAACAAGTGCGGAAATTCCGCCAATTTACGAAGCAAGCCCCTTGTGGTTTCATGTATCATTCTGTGTGATAATAAAGGTCTGCCGCAAGCCGGATGCATTCGATTCGTCGTAGACTCGAAAACTCTGAAAATGTCCGATCTTGGAGTGAACCGCACTTGTGAATCAAATTGTAAACAGAGTTCTATGTATATATAGTGCTTGTAAATAAAACTTAAAGTGTTCCCATGAACCTGAAAGTATCCCTATTCTTGAAGCCGTTATAGGTCTACTATAGGCAGAAACGTTACAATATATACATAAGATTTAAAAATATCAACAGAACATATACAATCTCTTTGTTGATCTGACAATAGGAAATCGAATACATGTAATATAATGTATATTTAAAATTTTAATTTGGTAATTAAATTTTATTTAATTAAAAAGGAGTTCAGTTTATCCCTAAATCAGTATTGTTAAACATTTAATTGGAAGATTTATTTAAATTTAAATTTTGTTTCTGTTAATATGCTCTTCTTATTTTGAAGAATTTTTTTCTCCAAAAGCATTCTACAATATAAGTTCGTTGATATATTTATGATGGTGGATGTGCCAAAAGTTGTCCTGGTGTGGAGAGAAACAATGCCATCGGTGAAATTTTTCAAAAAAAAATGACAAGATTGAAATGAAGGCGGAAAATTCCAGTCATGTAGACATCAGTCTAAACGAGACCATACTATAATTTCGTCCGAGTCCACAAATATTTTAGAGTAGTGACTATAAATCCACTAGCAGCGGAAGTGAATGTGAACTTTTGCATTTTTAAATGCTAGTAGCACTTTTACCAAGTTGTTTTGAAGAAGTTGATTTTACCGTTTCATAGTCTTAAAATTTATGTTTAATTTAATATTTGTTAAAAAATTTTTATTAGCATAACATTGCAACTAAAAATGGATTTCAAAAAATATGCAATATTTTAATTAATTAATGTGTTAAAATTAACTTATTCTAATCTTTTTTAAAATCAGATACAACAAAAGTTTTGTTTAAATATTTTTAAAAAAAGATCTTTTATTCAGTTACGTTAATTTTTTTGATGCTATTTTTTTTTTTTTTTAATTTTTATTTTTATTAAAATATATACACAAAATTTATATAATATAAAAAAGACACAGACTGTTTCGAAACTTTAAATCTAAAAGAAAAGAATGATCAAATATGAAGCATGACAAGCAATGATTTTGACTCACACAAACGCAAGCAAAAAGTGAATTTCAAAATTAATTATGAAACAGAATACCTCTTTTTATATTTCATAAACTTTAATAAAAAAAAATATTTAAATCATTTATAAAAGGAAACCAGTAGGCATAAAACAACCCCGAGCGATTTTTTTACAAGTAACTTTTGGCAACCTACTTTCTACTACGAAGAGTCCAAACGAGAACAAATTGCGAAACCCAATAGGAAAGTTCACAGTTTCCAAGACACCATAGATCTCTTTTACCAATCAACTCCACTTAATAAAAAAGTAAAAAAATTCTTCAATTTTCTTGATAAACGCAGACCGACCTCTGATGCAATATCTCACGATGCGACAATTTTGGTCATAGGGGCCAAATAAATTGCAAAATTGGCATTTAGGAGGGAGAGAACACCCTTATCAAAACCAATTGGAGGAACCATTAAAAAGAAAAACTCGTTCCGCCTCACTACGTGAAAAATACTCCAGAAGATCGTGACGTCAGAGAACCAGTTACAATGTCACGTGACGTCACGTGGAAGCTTCACTTTACACCTGCGATAATGTGTATGTAAATGCTCGGGACTTCCGCAAGTGTTTTTCGTAGCAGCGGTGGTTTTTGTTTTTATCACACCTCCATAATTACGACTGTTTACGCTAGATGATATGCAGAACTTGGAAAGCACGTGGACATAGCACTACCCTTTTCCTCCATTGGTTAATAATTCGAATATTTGATATAGTAAAAAATTATATTAATTGCCGTTCACTTTTCTTTTCTTTTTTCCAGGAGTTTTTGGGTCTAGAAGACCCTAAAAATTTGTACTTCAGACATAATAACAATATATATAGCATTTTCTAAAATGTTATAGGAACATGTGAAATATTAAAAAAACTGCATAAGATACGACATAAAATGTGATATTTGTAATTTAAATTAACACAAAAAAATGTGGTTTTATTTATATTAAGTAAGCAATAACAGATTCTTAATTTTGTTACTGCTGCTATTCAATCGTTAATTTTGGTGTTTTCAAAATCAAGTTGTTAGTAATTTATGCATAAACAAACAGTATTAAAATTCTAAGGATTTATCCCTAAAATTCATAATTTTATAAATAAAAAGATTAAAATTTGATGCCATTATTTTTTATCACTCTCAATTTCAAACAAACTTAAAAAATTATAACCCCATTTAAAAGAATGTAAGATTGTTATAAAAAATACTTTTTATACTATTTTTTTGTAAGTGAGAATTGTAGTCAAGTTCAATAATAAAAAAATTACTTTTCAATACAAAAGCACTTTCAAACTTACTCAATAAAACCCGATTTTTCTACTTAAAATATTTTACATCAATTTACTTTTCATTTTTTTTTTTTTGTACTGAAGTATTCTTTTATATAAAAAGTGGTAATTTTGCCATGGACAAATTCTTCACTTTCATTGACGCAGCAGCCTCACGGTAGACCAAGCCCGGCCATCTACTAGCAGATTTCGAGACAGGAGATGTTTCTTTTTATGGGGTAGGATTGTCAGCCCCTACACCCAAAAATTCTACTGTCATATAAGACCGGTACCTACGATTGAAAGTGGATTTCGAACCACTACAAGCATCCATGCCACCGCCGGGATTCGAACCCAAAACCTGTGGCACCGAGAACCAGAGCGTTAGCCATTCGGAAATCAGACACCAATCGACAAATTTTAATAATTAATAAATAATTTCTAATAAATTCCATTGAAATTTGCAGAGAATTATTAATAAACTTCATATAACATATTTAAATCCAGCTTAAAAACTCGATTTTACCATTAAAAAAAGAATCATAATTATAAAACTAATACATTTTATTAAAAGATCTCTGAAAATAAAATCCCTAACATTCTTTTGAAAATGGCAATATTTTATTCAGCACCAATTAGCTGGAAATGTGCTTTTATTCCACAAACAATAGAACTAAATGAGACTGCAGAATCGTTTTCCTACTTCTAATTTCCTACCCAATCAAGACACTCATGTAGCAATAGTTTAAAAGGAAATAATTAGATACACTGTTAATTAATGGCAAAGTGGTGAAAAATTATCTTTCATTGTACATCATTATATAAGTTTCCTGAAAATATTCATTTGCTGCATTTATATTACGTCAATAAGTAGTTGTAGTAGTATACGAAAAAAATCAATATATATGCGAAATATATTATAGTATATCCAAACGTTCATGCATAATGAATAAATAATTCAATTGTCTAATTATTTAATAAATTCAATTGTTTAATTATTTAATAAATTCAATTGTTTGCTTATTTAATAAATAATTCACTTGTTTAATTATTTATCAAATAAACTAAGATTTTCCTTAACTAATTTAATGTATTTAAATTCTTCTCGAATATAATCTAACAAAAATAATGTGCGGAAAAAAGGCACAATATATTTTTATAAAATTTTTTTTTTAGTTCAATTTCTATTTAAAGAATCGTAACTTAAATTAATATTACAATAAATATTTAATTTAAAGTACAGAAAACATATCAACATCTTTTTTTCGTTATAATCTTTTATCAGACCATAATCGCAATAAAGACTACCTCTATAAATGTTAAAATATTATAAATGTAAAAATTTTTAAAAAAATGGTTTGAAAATTATTACAAATAATTGAAATGCGCTATTTGATTATCGGAGTTGGTAATATAAAATTCAAACTTTCTTAAGGAAGTTTTGCAGTCTATTAAAAACGAATTTTTATTAAATGAATTTACACACATAAAAACTGAAAAAAAAATATAGATATAAATCAGAGCGCAAGAAAAAAGAAGACTTTTTTTAGTATTAAATTCAAATTACCACACACAACATATATACATATATAAATATAAACATACACACGCACGCACGCACGCACACACACACACTATATATATATATATATAGATAGATAGATAGATGTAATGTGAATAAATATAAACAACATGAGTGACAGAACAGAGGAGATAAATTTTTTTTATAAAAAATGTCCAATGAACTACAATTAAATCAGAGTTAAAAATAAATGCAAGATAACACCAAAATCATAACTTTCTTAAAAATTAAATTTTTATGTGGTTTTTTGTTTTGAAATTATAGCTATATAAAATATAAAAGAAGATATAAAATTTTACTCTAACTATCAGCATTTTTCTATTTCTATACTCTTAAAATGCTTCTTATTTTAGTAATTAAAACTTCTTGATCAGCTGAATGATTTTAAAAAACATTTTTAAATGTAAATAAATGTTTTGTTTTACATCCACATTTCCGGTTTTTGCCATGATGAATATTGTAAATTATACAATCTGTACTACAATTTTGCTTAACAATTATCTTTTTACTTTTAACAGATTTTATGAGTAGCTAACGGATTTTTTCTTGAAATATAACGAAAAAAAAAAAAAAAAAACCCCAAAATGAGAAGTTACCATTTTCTTAATTATTTCTTTAATTAATAGTCTAACATTAGACTTGGCAATTCATATAACTCTAACGTGTCTCTAAGTCTAACGTGTATCTCTATTATCTACTGCATATCTCTATATATTATCAAGTCTAATGTAAATTCTTATATTTTGTTGAGGTTTCCTTTTTATTCAATCCTTGAGGAGATAAAAATCTCATAAACAAATTATATGTTTGAAGTATCCATTAATTATACATAGACGTCATACCAAAAAAAAAAAAAAAACCCTAGTAACACAAATTTATTAAACACTACTTTTATTTCCTCATATTCGACAAACAATTTTTTAAGAAAAATTCATATAATATGCAAATTGCGATATTTTTTCGGAATTAAATATTATAATACAGCCGTATAACGCAATAATACGAGGCAACCTTAATCAGGTCGCTATTTTCTTGGCGCAAGTGACGTCAGAACCTGAAGGTCAAGATTAAATCCAACAAAATATTAACGAAGGCTTCAATGTCTAAAATATTTGAATGAATTAAAAGTGAGAATCGCCGAAGACGCCTCGAGTCATAAATTACTCTCTGAGGGTGTCAAGGACAGAAGATGCTAACAATAAACACTGTCACTGCGATGTCCAGAACTCGTGGAATAATAATGGAGAGAAACAAATTAAACAGAGCTTTTTTTTTTTTTTTTTTTCGTCTTATTTTAAGAAACTGTGACACGTAACTGGGTTATCTAAATTTCAGAATGCGTTCCTTTTTTTCTTTCGGCGTTCTTTTATTTCTGAATTTTTGCATTATAATGATGTTCTTAATATTTTCTGCAAATTAGAGACTGTCATGCAATAAAAAAAAATAAGCAAAATGTTGCATATATGAAAAATGCATAAATATTGTTTACGACGTTCTTTATTTCTTAATTTTTGCATTATAATGTGCGCTACAAAAATTAGAAACTGTCATGCAATAAAAAAAATAGAAGCAAAATGTTGCATGTATAAATATTGTTCCTATTGGATTAATTATTCGTGGCTTCTTTTGTTGTTGTCGTATCCCATAAAGGTACAAAATCAAATATCGTGGTGCTCCCGAATAATATGCTATGCTGATTGCCAGCTCACAGTATAAATCCTCTTCCGAAGGATGGTCCAGATAATGCATGGCGGCAGCAATAACTGGGCAATCAAGACATGTAAGCTCGACATCAGGGCAGTTGCCCCATAATTTGGTATTTTTTAACGCCATCAGCAGAAATTTTTTGTGGTGTTTCATCCTTAATCTTGTGAGTAGTAGCTGTTCTTCTGTGGACATTTAGTTCTGCAATTTGGTATTTAGTTTTAATCTTAGAAGGTATCATAAGTTTAGATGTTGTCAAGGCATTTGCATCTGCAAGGGAAATAGGAATGGCAGTCTGATCCAGATTTCTGACACTCTTCGCCGAAGAATCTGCAATTTCATTAAATTACAAATCCATATAAACAGGGATTCATTAGTGGTTTCTTTTTATACCATGGTTAACATGGAAATCTTTGTTGTAGAGGGAAAATATATTAATAAGCATATAACTATAGTGCACATTTAAAAATTTATGATATGATATGTTTCTACACAGAGCAATGAAAGATTACAAATTATTTTTTTGGCAATCCCTTTTTTATTTCAGATATAAAAAAAATCGTACTGATATAAAAAATATTCATATTTAAAAGCCTGGAAATCAGCGATATTTCAAAGCAATTTCAGTGCTTTTTTGAAGATAAAATTAAAGAAAACAACAGCTGTTATCATTATATTATTTACAAAAATAAAACAAAAATATCTTTTTATTTACAATGGATGATTTGACTTGACTTAATACTTTGAGATGCATGCTAGCTGGCGCTGCTTTATCTCAATTTTTCCAATTGCTTTTAAAATGCAATAGATAAAAGAATTTGACTAAAGTGAAAATGAAACCTTTATAAAGGAACTACTCTATAACGCAAAATTATTGAATTTATTGCCTACGATGGCTTACAAATACCTTTTAAAACACAAGAAATGTTGCTCGTACGTTCTAGCAGCCAAACGCTATAAACAAAAGAGTAGATATGAAAAAGAACAAAATAGATAAAACTACAGATCAAACAGATCATAACATTTTGACAGTTAAACGATTATTAGAATATATGAAGTACAACTAGTACTTGAAATAAAAAGTGAAAAACAAAATAATAATAACCCCAGAAAAAAAATGTGGGGTACACCATAAGCTTACAGGATTACAAGTCTTTTCGTAGAAATTGAAGTATCATTGTTGTCATGTGATAAGCGTCCTCGGACATATCAAATATTCAAGAGTAAGACAGAACTCTATATCCAAATACAATTGATAATTTCACATAAAAATACATATAAATATTGGTAAAATTAATCTAATACATTAATCTTTTTTACGTCAATAGTTAAAATTAGCTTAGCTTAAGTGTAACTTCTTCTTCATTAGAGCAACAGCCCCCTTGCTGGACCAAGGCCGTCTGCCTACTGGCATATTTCGAGACAAGAGATATTTTCTTTTTAAGGTTGTCAACATTACGCCCAACGCTCTGCAATCATATTTCACCGGAACCTACAGATTTTAAAGTGGATTCCGAACCCCTACAAACATCCATGGTACCGTCTGGACTTGAACCCAAAACCCACGACACCTAGTGCCAGTCACTCGGCCATCAGGCCCCATTATTGTAACTTGTTGTTACTTAAATATATTTTAAGACTACAAAACTTGGCTTGGAAATAAAAAAAATAAAATCTGTAATAAATGAACTTTGCTGTTTTTATTTGCTATGTGTCGTATTCAAGTTATGCTTAAAATATGCAGTTGGCCTTATGTGGCTTTGAATACGTGTTTGTTGAAGTAAAACCAACTGTATATTTAGTAATGAATGATTATGAAAAAACCTGGGTCTGTTTTTATTTATTTTTTAATATTGCATTTTTAGGAAGGTAATTCTATTATTCCATATTTCAATTAATTTTTATTATACATTCGGCGAAACGCTTTTAAATTGAATAATCCAAAAAATTATTAAATCTCTAAAAAAAAAAAAAATTAATATATTATAATCCAAAAAAATTAAACAGTTCAACATCTGTACAATATGATGGATACGATTTACAACAGCTTTTTTTTTTTACTTGCGACATACAACCACCTGCAAAGCAACAACAAAATGTAGAGAAGTCTAGGAGCCTGTAATAAATTTTAAAGATGTGCTCGTGTCTTTATAGTTCACAATACAAAAGCACTTTGCGCGAGGCCGCCATTAGCCCCAGAGAGCCTGATTTAAATCTTATCACACATCTTTGCCTGGAGAAATATGCTCCCCTTTTAAACCTCTTGAAGCTTTTAGGGGAAGTAAAAGAAATAATCAAAAGAACTCTGCCGCTTTTAATCTATAAAAAAGGAGAATCATTGCAAATCCAGCATTCTGAAGAGGATAGTTCTTATCATTCGATATTTCAATTAATTTTTATTTTTTTCATACTTTTATTTATTTGTAACTAATATAATAATTATTTTAACAATTACTTAAAAGTGATTATTTATTAATTGTTAATCTCCACATCCAACATAACTTTTCGAACCTTTTTTTTCCCACAATTACTGAAGTTGTTGTTGTTGTCGTATTCCTTGAACAATACAAGAAAATCAAATATCGTGGTACTTCCGAATAACATTGGCTATGTTGATTGCCAGCTTCGAGTATAAATCCTCTTGCGAGGGACGGTCCATACATGCATGCAACTGGGCAACCAAAGACAGGATGAGGAGTAAGCTCGATATCAGGGCAGTTAGTTTCCACATTTTTGATATTTTTCAACACCATCAGCAGACATTTTCATATTTTTGTGGTGTTTCAACCTTAATCTTGTGAAAGTAGTAGATGTTTTTCTGTCGACATTTAGTTCTGCAATTTGGTATTTAGTTTTAATCTTAGAAAGAATTATAAATTTAGATTTTGCTGAGGCATTTGCATCTGCAAGGGAAGTAGAAATGGCAGTCTGATCCAGACTTCTGGCATTCATCGCCAAATAATCAGCAATTCCATTCAATTCCAAATCCACATGAGCAGAGATCCATTGCAGGATACACATTCTGCGCGAGTACTGGGTTTGTTTTAAAAGAGATGTAATGCTCAAGATCATACTTGAAAACCCTTTATTAAGAGCCTGTAAGACAGATCTTGAGTCAGTGAAATTACTAAAGCAAATGGATATTTCGTTTAATTTTTAACGAGCAGGAAGAGTTAGCTATTGTGCAAAAGGGGCAAAGTACTCTGGAAAAAAAGAATCTCACATCTTCAGTCACTCGTAAATGTGAGATACTTACTTTAAGAAACCTCTCAGGGGTTATTCTCCCACAGTCCTAGGGAACAAAATTAACTCTTAGAAGTATATTACCCATTACAAAAGTGTCAGCAAGTTTAGCTAGTTCATTGGCTTACATAAAGAGAGTAAATTGGATAAAAAAATTAACAAAGAGTTTTTTTAGCTAATATATATATATCGATAAATGTTAAAATTAACGATGATACTTACAGATGTAACAAGAATTTAAAAATGTATTTAAATTTTCAGATGAATCACCTTAAATAAACCGATTTGTCATTACTATTATGGGGAAAAAATATCCATCTAAGTGTACAAAAAGGAAAATATAAATGCCAATAAGTGACTGAACAAATAAAAATTCGTGACGTAGTCAGTTAATCGCAAAAAAAACAAAACAATTTTGACATAACCCCTGAAAATGGTGCATGGATAATAAATGTTTGCAAATAATTTTTAGAACATTGTAACAGGAGGAGAGTTTATTATTCAATTATAAGTTGTATTACTGAAAAATATATTTAAATAAAAAAATCAAAGTTCAGAATTTCGAATTATAAAAAATTTCTAATAATTCTATATTAATTAACATTATACAAATCATAATTTTATAATAATATATGTAACATGATATAATTTTATACAATAAATATTCCTATTATATATATATATATATATATATATATATATATATATATATACATATATATATATTCTATATAATAAATACTTTTCCTATTTATATATAAGAAAGAAAGATATTTATAATAATTATTAAAAACTTATTTATTTTTATAGAATTAATATTTTTATATATGTATTTAAAGACAATTCAAATTATAATAGATTTTAATACGTGATTATAAAAAGACTCTATATAAACTAATAACTAATGACTCTATATAATTCTATATAAACTAATATTGTATACTATAGTTATAATTCTTTAAAAATTTTACTATTTATTGCAATTTTATGTAACAAATAATATACATAAATTTATAATAATTTATTAGTTTTTAATAAACATTTAGGCCAAATTCATTGAATTCCCCCCCAAAAAATGATTTATTGAGCAACTGAAGTATTTCAATTATTATGAAGTATTTATTATCATATAAAAACTATTTTGCTATTTATTTTTAACTATTTAGATATTCGTGCTTTAATGATTAGATATATGAAGATTAAAATTAGTTGCCTTTAAGAAAAGAATCTGTTTCCTGTTAGATATAAATGATACTCTATTTTGATCCGTTTACTTATGTGTCATTCCGGAAATCCTTAAAACTAAAATAGCGCCCTAATGTAGTATTTGATGAACAGAAAAAAAATATCTAATGATAAATCTATACTATAAATAGAATACGTAATGTCCTTATAAAGCTTGAATAGCATTTATATTTCAACTCTTTTAGAATAGCATAGAAGTTTGCTGTTCAGTTATAAGTTGTATTACTGATAAATATGTTTAAATAAAAATAGTAGTTCACAATTCAGAATTACAAAAAAATTTCTAATAATTCTATATTAATTAAAGTTATACAAATCATAATTTAATAATAATATATACTTTAATTCTATATGATAAATATTTTTAATATATATATATATATATATATAAGTATAATAATTATTAAAAACCTATTTATTTTATACAACTATTTTTCATAGATGTATTTAAATTCAATTAAAATTTACTTTCAAAGAAACATAAAGCTATAGATAAAATTAGATTATAATACATGATTATAAAAAATATATATAAACTAATATTATATACTATAATTATAATTATTTTAAAATATATATTATCTATTATAATTTTATATAATAAAATCTATGCATATTTATAATACTAAATTAACTATTTATTACTTAATAATAATTATATATTTCGATTCAATTCAAATTTATATTATATAGATTTAGATGTTTTAAAAATAAATTTTATTTGATAATTAATTTGATGTAATAAATTTTTCTAACCTTAAAAAAGTGTTATTTGTTCTGCTTACTGCTAAATTTTAATCCTTTATTTAAACTTATCCAAATTTTAATCCTTTATGCAAACTACACGTTAAATTATCTTCAGAAATAAAATAAATTAAAATTACTTCCAGATTTAAAGAAAATAATTCACCGATTTAAAAAAAGTTTTAAGTTATATTTTATACGGAAATTCCATCAAAATTAAAATCAAGTTCATTACATATAGATATATACATATCGTTTTCTGAATATTCCTTTTTTTATTATTTTTCAGCACAGAAATCAATATAAGTTTATTAAAGGATTAAAAAAGCAACTAATATAAAAAAAAAAATTTAAAGTCAATTCCTACTTTATTTCATTATATTGCAGAAAAGTTCTTTACAAATAAAGTTTAAATTTTTCCTCTTACATCTGGCGCCATCTATTATTAGATACATACAACTTAAATCTAAAAAAAACTAAAATTAATTAATTAAATTTAATTAATGACTTAATATTTGAAAAAAAACTGTATTACATCAAGTGTCATCCACTACAAGTTAAAAAATGTATTTGAACTTGTGGATGAATAAAAACTATTTTATTAACGATTAAAAATTTGAACAGGATATATATAGGGAAAGTGTGAACTAATAGTAGGAATTAAACAAATAATAATGTTTATGTTTTTTTAGTTTTAAAATATTTTTATTATAAACACAGAATGAGATTAATATTTCTTACAAAGTACACCTCTATCACATTATTAAAGCCCATATCTTGTTTCATTCCAATTCATTTATTACTACTACTATTTATTTTTGACATCGATGGATTTAATACCACTTAAGCATGCATTCAGACATTGCCTTGCGTTAGGACTTTAAGGAATAAGTGCGCACGTTTTCGTGTCGTACGGATGAAAATCTGAAAAAATATCCACCAGGCATACTTACTATCTAAGCCAGATGTTTAAATAAATTGTTACAACCATCATCAAGTTTTCTCATTTCTAAATGCAGTGACTGCAACACACACCCTAGTCAGATTCGAATCTGGTCTACCTGCTTTATATTTGGGCACGTTACCACTGAATTACGAGATGGCCTCTTATAAGTTTAGTTAAAAATATTTGGCGAATACCTTAAAAACTAACTATTTTGAGCAAACATTTGCTCAATCTGAATTCAGTTGAGTATAGATTCATAATTGAAGTCATTTACTTTTGTCTTAAAACTTCACTCTATCTAGCTTGTTCTTGTTTTGAAATTGCAATTTATCTATCTATCTTGTTCTTGTTTTGAAACTGAAATCTATTTATCTATCGTGTTCTTATTTTAAAACTTCAGTCTATCTATCTTGTTCTTGTTTTGAAATTGCAAATCTATCTATCTTGTTCTTGTTTTGTAACTGCAATCTATCTATCTTATTCTTGTTTCGAAACTGCAATCTATCTTTGTTTTTGTTTTGAAGCTGCACGATCTATCTATCTATCTTGTTTTGAAACTGCACGATCTACTATTTATCTTGTTCTTGGTTTGAAACTGCAATCTATCTATGTATCTTGTTCTTGTTTTGAAACTACAAATCGATCTATCTTTCTATCTAGTTCTTGTTTCGAAACTGCAAATCTATTTATCTATCTATCTTATTCTTGCCTCGAAACTACAAATCGATCTATCTGTCTATCTAGTTCTTGTTTTTAAACTGCAATCTGTCTATCTATTTATATATATATATATATATATATATATATATATTCAATAAAAAAGAATATTCTTACTATACACAGCTCATCGGTAGCATGTGCAGCTGACATGAGTAAACAATAGTTCGATTTTCGATGCGGATAACATTACAAACACTGCTTCGAATTACGAGTACACTCGGTGACAGTTTGGAACTGATTGTTTGTCTATTTTCAATTTTTCCTTCCTACAACACGTTGTCTGCACTCATAGCAAACTTTGAGCGGTTTGTCTTTCGATCTGCCATCATCATTAAAAACTGCGTAAAATATTTACATACTATAATGGTGTTATATCTAAATGATGTTATCATAATAAGAATATATATTATATTACTTAGTTCATGGGCCAAATATTAAAGCTTAACAGTCTCACAAAAATAATATTTTTAAATTCGATATATTGCTATAATTCAAGGTTAATGTAAAACCATATTTATTGCAACTTAATGCAAAGCTTCTTATTTTTCAACCTTGTTTGTCAGAAATTGATGTACATGCAAATTATGAATTATCACTTTGTCAGAAATATATTCCGTAAAGTCGGGGATGCACAAATCATAGAAGTGTTGCACCAATGATTGCGTTTGACACCAATGGCAACCTTGCGTTTTTGTTTGATTAGACTTCCATTTTATTTAAAAAATATGAATGGTTAATTATTTTGAAAAAATTTCAAATTTTGATGCTGGATCCAAAGTGGGAAAGTGATCCAACTTTTCTTTATTAATAAATGTAAACATTTAAAAACTAGGAAAATATTTTGTTCATTTTTTTTTTCCTATTTTATTGCAGACAGAATATCAGATCTTAAAGATCCTTTATTAATAACATGCTGCCCCGAATGCAAGATTCTTATCTACGCTTTTTTTTTTTTTTTTTATTATCTCTACGATATTTACTACTAGATACTAGTTTTATTTTAAAATTGTGCTAAATAAGTACTTGTTTTTCTAAAAAAAATACATTAAAAGCTTACACCTACTTGGATCAATACATATATGTGAACAAACATTTCTAGCATTCAATATCAAATAAATCTATCAATAACAGCCACTTTAGAGCTCTGAAACACATTATCTATGAGTTCCTGTTAAACTTCTTTTCCTCCCCACCCTTTTTTTGTGAAAAATAAATACACGAATTTAACGAATTTACAAACACACGAATTCTTCAAATACGAAAACTGAATGCTTTTACCATTGTGTGGGTAATTCCCCATACTATCATTTTAAGTTTGTTTAATCTGATCTGATTTATATGTCCTTCGCATTTTTTTTTTTCAACTGCACAGTTATTGATGTACATGTTATAGCCGTGAAATGTTTTTGCAAAGTTGAAAATACGTTTATGACGCCATTTTCGAGTGCAATTTATCAATTTTTTTGTAAAGCTGTCAAAAAAAAATACAGTTCTATTTTAGAGCAGTCTATTAAGATGATTTACAGCTATAGAGGTCGTGTTTTTAATTACAGTACAAAGCGAGCGTTTATTTTGAATTATTCATTTTTGAGACAAGCAATCTTGATAATTAGATTGAAACCTGTAAAGGCCACTCTAATTACGACTGTCGTAAAATATTCTTATTTTCAAACGAAAGATTCTCACTCTTTGACTCACTATAAGAATTTCTTTTGATACATCTAATAGTGTTGAGAAATTTAATAGGTTTTTTAATGATTCTAAATTCAATGCTTTCAAAAATTGTATTAATTTTTATCCGTTTGATCTTTTTCTCTTTTTAAAATTATACATGTTAAAATTGAAGACAGAAATAAAAGTTAATATTTTAAGATACAGGAACATACATTTATTCATTTTAGTATCAAAATTTAGTATCCTTATAATTAGATTTAATTTTACATTTCACTAATTTTATATTTTAAAAATAATTTGCTTTCTGTTCAGAGTATATAAGTATAATAATGCACAATTATATATAATTTTAATGTAAGAAGCTAATAAAAAATTAAAAATCGAGATAAATTTATTTTTCAAATAAATTTTTATAAATTATTTTATTAATTTGTTTTCAATCCTTTATATAAATGGAACTATATATTTTTATACAAATAACCGATTCGATTTTATGTAAATAATCGATTTATTTGCAAATAATCGATTCAATAATAACGAATTACATTCATAAATTTTATAACCTCCATTACTTCCCATTGAATGTCTTAAGCTGAATTTCCACCTATGTAAACAGCCACCAAATTGTAAACCAATGTACCCCACTACCAATCAAGATACCAATGCACCCCCCACTCTTTCATGTTCACACGCCCACTTCAAACTTGAATTTCACCCATTTTGTCAACTCAAACTTCTGCGAAACGCCGGAAAAGTGACTTTTATGGACGTGGAAAATTTATTCTATGGTGTCCTACTGCTTTTTCACTCGAATCTTAGCTTTTTGGTTGGAAATCTAATTTTATTTTAAAGTCAACCAAAGATATATTTTAAAAAAACTGAGATAAGCATTATTTAATTTTGCTCCTTTTGCATTCAATTTATTTTATAACGAGTATTGATAATAAATTTTTGGGTGAAAATATTCCCTATATTTAGGGTATACCGATCTGTATTATTTTCTGATTTTTTTTTTGTTCGAGTAATTAGATTCGAATCATACAATAATTAGAAGTAGATTCAATACATACTTTTTTTTTATTTTCATTTAGAAAACTTATAAATTTAAGGCCCACCTCAGTACTCCTTCATTAAAGGAATTATCACCCAGCACCAATTGCAAATATCTTCTCAATTGACCGTTCTCGCTTTTCTTCTTCAATTAATACTCTTTGGTACCATATGCTCCAGGTTCGAATCCTGGAGGTGGCATGGATGTTTGTTAGGAGTCAGAATCCACATTAAACTGTAGATCCCGGTCTAATTAGCCTAGAGTGCAAAAAAAAAAAAAAAAAAAAAGTGATCGTACAGCGACAAAACTAACCTAATCAGTTAATACTTTACTGCTTGGCGCCATATTTATATTTCGTTTGCGATGGCATGATTTTTCGGTTGATTTAGTTTTTCTTCAAAGAACAATTTTAATAATAAAAAGTGCCAAAACTCCTATCATCTCATATTCGGAAAAGTAAATATTCTAAATGAATAAAATTACGATTTTCGATATATGGTGCAATATCAATGAACCATAAAATAACAGAAAAATTTCCTCTATAAAGAATTTTTAAAAAATTTAAAACGGGTTAGACTAATATATTTTTATTAAAATATCAATATCACGTTACACATGATTTAATTATTTATTTTATCTACATATTTTTAAATGATCACATTTTAGATTCCATAAGTAAAACAGAATTTGGAATTTAATTTTTTTCATCTGAGGCTTTTCATCAAGACTATCTAACTTCATCAGATTGTATTAATTTTAAACCAAGATATTATTTAAACTTAATTAATATCTTAATCTTTTTAGCATCTTATGGCGTAATATTTTTTTTTAATATATTCACAGGGAAAAAATGATATTGTGGCGTACACGCCGATTAGATTTCATTGATGTTATTCATGAGCATCAAACACTTAGATTTTATATACGATAAAAATCATTATCCTTTTTCTGATCTATTAGATTCTTCAACTTTTTGTGCCAATTGCTTCGACAGCAGTAACTCAAGTTTTCTGAAATCATGTGATACGCGATTTTAATCTATATTTTACAAATTTTGTAACTTGATATTGGAATTCTTGGGAAAACAAATGATTAGGAATATGAGAATGCATAAAAAAAAATTCTCAAAAAAGACACAGAAGATTGTAATCAAACTTAGCTAGTTATGTACTTCAAAAATTAATAGTAAACATTTTTTAAGGGGTTTTTTTAATTTTTTTTTTAAAAAGGAAATGATTGTTGCCTTTTCGGCATTCTTCTACATTCAAGTAAAAAAATTATTCCCATTTTTTTTATCCCTCTAAATCATAGCACTAGACTTTCTGCAGTTCCGAATTAAAAGTTTTTTAAGTAGCGCAATATCATTTTTGATATATTTAAGCAAGCTAAATTATTGATTAAATTTAGTGCTGGAAATTTAATTAATTTCACAGCAGTAATTTGTGCGTATCAACCATAAGAGATCTACTCAACTTTTAAATAAAACTACACTTTTGTACTCTTTAGGATTGTTATGAAATCTAATGTACAATTCATATGTTTATACAACATTCTTACAACATCTTTATACAACATTCGAAAATGTATGACATTCCACCTTATTTAAAAAAAAGTACTAAAAAATGAATTTTCTTTAAAGAACATTATATATATATATATGGTCGAGTGACTAGCGCTTGATGCCACAGGTTTTGGGCTCGAGTCCCAGCGGTGCCATGGAAGTTTGTTAGTGGTTCGGAATCCATTTTAAACCGTAGTTCATTGTCTAATATGATTGTATAGCGTTGGGCGTAGAGCTGAAATTCCTACCCCCATAAAAAAGAAAAACATCTCCTGTCTTGCAATCTACCATAAGGTAGACGGGCCTTGGCCCACCATGGAGCTATTACTTTAATGAAGAAGAAGATATATACAAATTCTAAGTGTATACGACATTTAATATAATAGGCAACCAGTTGCCATAATAAGTCGTAATTGGACTGTTAGGGTTTTATAATGTTATTTATACAAAAAAAACTAATAATAATACGACGTGAATATTTGTACATAAAGAAAAATTGCTGCATCAGAATCAGAAAATTCGCTGGCGGTAAATCTATGGATTGATTCAGTGTACAATTCATAATGTTACACAAATGTGACACAGCTGAAAAATTCGGAATTCGCATTTCATTTCATAAATTGATTTTCCATCGATTTATTAATAAAAAATATGGAAATAATTGCTGACTTAATCACTACGCGTTTTGTTTTTTCACACTTTCTTTTTTTTTTTTTCTTCCTGTCTCCCCAATAATATATATATATATATATAGTATTTTACATGTGCCACTTTTCTTGTAAATTTTAAAGAAAAAAATCCAAAAAATTGGATTCATTCACTTGAAATTTATAAAAATATTTGTTTTGCTAAAACTATCTATTTAGAATATAAAAATGTGGAATTTTTTTATTTTTATTTTGGCATGTATTCTATACATTTAAATACAAATAATCATGCACTTATCTACAATTGAAAGAAGAAAAAAGAAAGTATTGCCAAGCAAAACTAATCAAAATAAAAAAAAAAAGTACAGATATTCAACATTCATTAAAATATAATTTAAAATTATAATAATGCAAGCAAAGCAATATAAAAATCTGATATTTAAAATGAAAAAAAAAAAACCTACAAAAATTTATTTATCTATTTATTATCTTTTTGATCTAATTTTTATTCATCTGTTGAAAACAGATCTAATCTTTGGGCAAAAATACAGTTTCTAGTACTGTTTTATATTAGATTTGAGAAGAGGGCAGAAGATTTAAGGAAGACTTATTAGAACTTGTCAATACGTTTATTGGCTGGTTGCATTTAAAGAGAGCGCTCACTAGGTGGATGGGAGAAATATTCAATGAATGGAGCCTACGAAACATGTGCATATACCAATACCACCTTTTTTATGCATACATTAATTTTTCACTCTACATTAATTGAATAATTAACATATTACAATATATTTCATAAATTTACTTTAAATTACCCGGGAAAAAATGTTCCTTTTTTTCCACATAAAAAAATATTATAATCATTCTTTTTTTCATTTAAATTTAGCTAATTTAATTTAATTTTGTTGAGGCTCTCATATTTTCTAAGTAAAGCATTCAAAAAAATTCCTGCTTCATTTCATTTCGTTTCGTTTGTATACGAAAAATAAATATATCTTTTGGAATAATTTTACATAGAAAAAAATACTTTAATTTTTTTTTCCTGCTCAATATGAAATTTATAATTTTTTTTTTTTTATGTCCGTTTTATTTTATCGTCTGCACGCAAAAAAAAATTGGAATTTATTTCCTGGATAATTTTAAAATTCGAATATATTTTTAAAAGAATTAAAATTCGATGCGTTTTACAAAATAAAGGATGGATATTAATTTAAGCTTTGCTGAGGGGAGTCTTCCTAATTTATTTTTTTAAAAATAAATAAAAATTTTCCACTCATTAATTTTTCTGGTGAGGCAACCGCGACTGAAATCACCGCATGAATGTATTTAAAAGCAGGAATCCCAGAAATATCTGCAAACGAACCAAACGATGCGGCAGTTAAAACGCGGCAAAGCGCAATTGAGATTTCCTGCTGTACTAGCAAAGCAGTTCATTCATTGGCCAAGCTAACACACACATCATGCAGATATCTATACCCAAACAAACTCACCAGATAAAATCCTTACAGTGAGAACAGAAAGTGGGCTGCTTGAAAAATCTCGGAATGAATTTGTGGTTCTTGATCACTGAAATGTTCTTTTTTTTCAGAGCACCTTTCCTGACACGGGCAAGTTGGAAATAGCTCGGCGCCTGAGACTCGCTTTCGTCTGCCATCTTGGCCGACCGACGACAATCGTCCACTGAAAAGCGGTTTCTGCAGCAGAGAGAGACTCATTTATTTCTCTGCCTCCCGAGTCGCCAACGCGATCGAGAAAGTCGCCAACAGCACCGCTCTCGAACCCCGGGCGGGTTTGCCTCATTTGGCGAGGGATCGCCCGATTCGCATGCTTTCCGAATCAGATTTTAACCAAACCATAAAGTGCCGATCGATTGAATCGCAGAAATGATAAATTAAAAAGGACTCTCGCGTCTCTTCACTTGATATTCGGAATCAAAATTTGAAATTAGAGATAGAATTTCTCAGAAAAAGTTTGCATTTTGGAGGTTTAATTAATCGTTAGGAGAACTCTTGTGAGTTTTAAGAATGAATATTTCCAGATTTCTTCAAGAAAAATTCCCTGTACATTTCTCCCAAATTCTTTTATCTTCTTCGTCGTTTTTTAAGTTAGTTAATTCTAAATCTGTAAAAAACGACTGAGGCACTGCAGTGGAATGTCGATTTTAAATTATATATAGTCTTTATTATATATAGTCCTTATAATATGATGACATATATATATATATATATGTATGTGTCATTATTTGTTATTATATATTATATAAATTTTTAAGTAGCACATTATCATTTTTGATAATGTGCTGCATGCTAAATTATTGCTTAATTTAGTGCTGGAATTTAATTAATTTCATACACTTAATTTGTGTGTATCAATCATAATAGATCTACTCGGCTTTTAAATAAAACTACTAAAATTAGAAAAAAAAAAGTATATTTTTGCTTTAAAGAAAAAATATATATATATATATATATAATTACTACTTGGATAAATATTTGCTCTTTTGTAAAAACGTTATTTAATATAATATCAAAATTATAAAAGAAATAATAGCTATTAAACGTCTGATTTTATTAAAATAACATTTATTTGCACAATAAATACTGCTTTTACTAAATATAAGGATGCATTTCAATTTGAAAAAAAGGAATGATTAGGTTATTAAATTTTAATGCTTTTATCGTGTATTGTTTTCCATACTTGTAAGATAATACCTTCAAAAAAAAAATCTCATGATTATACATCTATATTATAATTTGTCCGATTTTACGTTTTTTTTTTTTTAAGCAAAATAAATCTTCAAATTTAAGTACATTTTAAGATTTTTTTTTCCTATAAGATATTTATTTTGTTTCGAAGATAAAATGATTTTGAACATTTGAGTTCGTAATCTGAGGATTTCACTTTTCTATTATTACTTATATAAAAATAATATATTAAATAATTGTAGGAATAAAATTTGATTTCTTTAATCCCCTGCGAATAATTCATTCACGATATTTGCGATACAAAAATCAACTTCACTTATCTTACAATAAATACTTTCTCGTAACTATATTTTCCAGCGTCAATTTTAACTCTAACTTTTAAAATACATAAAAACATTGAAAATGATTAATTACGTAAAATAGATTATCATACACGACACTACATTGATTAAGAAACTTATTTTTAATATTATCATGACAGTATTTTATTTAAACGAATGATGATATTTGTTGACCGTCGTTCCACGATTTAGAATAAACAATATTTAATTCAGAATAATATTAGAAAAAAATAATATTTGATATTTTCTTTTCGTTTCGTTTAATTTTTGTAATCTGTAATGTGTAATTTCTTTAAAAATATTAAAATTTGTTATCTTTAACAATAACATTCCATATTTAAAAGTATGAATTATTTAAAATTAGAATAAATTGTTTCTTGCTAAACCTGCTACTCTACTCACGCATCAAACTTGATAAGCATTGTTAAATATTACAAACGAATACTGTAGTACCATCAATACACTATTAATGCCATTGTTAAATATTACTAACGTTTGCTACAGTATCATTAATACACTATTAATACCAATGTTAAATATTACAAACGAATATAATCACATTAATACACTATTAATACCATTGTTAAACATTACAAATGAATACTATAGAACCATTAATACACTATTAATACCATTATTAAATATTACAAAGTTTCGTGTAATCAGAATTTTTTTTATATAAATTCTTGTTTTAATTTCTATTTTAATGCTATACAAATAAACAAAATATATTTTTTATTTTTATAACATTAAAATAAAAATTGAAACAAAATAATTAATAAAAAAATCTAATTACACAAAACTTTTGTATCTATTAAAATTTCTATTTTTTATCAATATTTCATCAGGTTCACCCCAGAAAAACATATTAATTTCTTAACAAACCTAAGAATTATGATTATTCTAAGAAATCAAAGCATTTTAAAATTTACCTTAAAATGGAAATTGCTATTGTTATTAATACAGTTAATCACAGATTAGTAGTACAAACAATAATATATATATATATTACAGCTTAATCACAAATATGTTTCTACATGCAAAAACTGATTTAATCAAATATATCAATATTCCCCAGCAAGATAAGGTAGGAGTTCCTTTTTCCAACTATAACATGATTAATAAGCTGCAATTTCAATTTAAAAAATCAATAGATTCATACAACAGAATCATATAAGAATATTCTTACATTATTGTGTACCTTAAAATGGAAATTGCTAGTGTTATTAATGCAGTTAATCACAATTTAGTATTATACTAAGTAATAAATATATATATATTACAGTTTAATTACAAATCATGCAAAAAAATCAATGCAAAAATTATCTATGCAAAAAAAATTTTAACCAAATCTATCAATATTTCCCAGCCATGGGGCTCATTCCAACCGTAACATGATCAATAAACTGCAATTCCAATTTAAAAATCAATATATTCATACAATAGAGCCATATAAGTATATCCTAACATTTACATTTATGTATAGATCAAGACCATTATATTTATTGTTAAAAATAAAGCTTCCGTACCACTGTTTAAGTTACACAAATAATCGCAATGCTGACTCCAACAAAGGGCGAAGATTGTTCGTCTTTGAAACGCTAAAAATCATCAAAATGGCAAAAGTCCTCTTTTAAAAAGCCAATCGATTCATACAATATAATAGTAGCGTGGGGCATAAGTAGCTCTAGAGGGGGGCGATTCACAAAGATACAAAGTAACCTGCAACCACGCAAACGCCCACCTGTACGCGGATCTATAAGAATTTTGCTCGAGCATTGCTTGCTGCTGCATAACTGAGCGTTTATTACTGCAAACCTTTAGTTTTTGTTTGACATTTAAGAATTAGTTTTTTTTATTTTATGCAAACATCAAAACGAATAAAAGATCATCAGATGAATTCTAGTTTTATTATCTGTGATAAATTATAAAGTAGTAGCAAATTAGAGTTTGGGGGCGTTTATCTTGGTTTAAAGTTTTAAATATGCAGTTAAAGAAATGAATATCGGTTTAATGAAAAAATATTCCTTTGTTGAAGATGGTGATTTTTAAAAATGTCTTATAGGAAACAGCAATCATAATAATGATGAAAAGAGAAGGGTTTTTATCAAAGAAAGACAAATAATCAACTAGAAACAAGTATGTATAAATTTTACATCATTTGCTAAGATATTTTTTTATTTAAACTAAAAGTTGCCTATAAATGTATTTTTGTGCAGAAAAACCCAATCAAACTTAACTAAGTGAAGTAAAAATAAGAAAAAAGTTACTCTTGTTGTATTTATTGCATTTTAACTTTTCTTTTGAATATAAATACATACATTCTCCGAAAAAACGGTATTTCACTCTCATTATTATAAAATTTTTAATTGAAACTATGATATGGTTAAGGTAAAATAAATAATTAAGATTTTAACAATTGTTTTGAAAAATAAAATTTAAACCTTTTTGACGTGAGAACACAAACAAATTTTATTTTATTTCCTAAAACCAATTATATCATCCGCTTATAATAAAAAAAAATTATTAAATGAAATATATTAGTAACAGCAAACATACAAAAATCGATAAACATCATAAATCAGTAAGGAATTTTAACATTTCTATTGTACAATTACCAATTATTATTTTTTAAAAAATTATGGGTTTTTTTCAATAATTTTATAAATTTAATAGCTATAAAAAAATTTCCTACTGTCCTTGCAGCAGAGCAATTTTAAATTATTTTAACTGAAAAGAAGGAACGAGATATTTTTAAAATTAAATTTATTTAATCCTGTCCAATATTTTTCAAACCTTAATTAAATTATCTATAAATTAAAAATTTTAACTATGGTTTTAAAAGTATAGAGCATGTTTCTTTTTCACAATTCATTGTCTGTTTGCCAAAATATATTAGAGAAAAATGACTTTCTAAATTTCATGCATTATATTCCTATAGTATAAATTTGTAAATAAATGCCAGATAATTGTTTTGTTAGAAAAAAAGTTTATTTTTATTATATTTTTACTGCATAGTATCAGCATATCTTTGAAAAGTTTAAATAAGTTTTCTTTATTAGAAGAATAGTAATATATTTTGCAATAAAAAAAAAAAAAAAAGTATCCGAAAATATTTCAATTTAACATTACAATTTTTGAAATTAATTGACACATAAATAGCATCAACTTTACATGAGAATTCTCAAAACATTTTAATTTTTAGAAATTTTTTCGAATTTTTAGGATTATTTTTTAGAAATGTTAGAATTAATTTTTAGTAATAATTTTTAAATCATACAATTTATTTTTAGAAACTTTAAAAAAATTTAATTGCAATTTTTTGTATAAAATAAATGCAAAATTCTAGCCTCTTTCGTTATATTTTTATTCAAAAGGAATATAGCAGATTAAGAGAAAGACATAATTTTCTAATAATTATAAACACTGTATTATATATTTTTCCAGTTATGCAATTAAATCCTAAATGATGATTTCATTGTTATACCTTTTTTTTTTTTTCTTTAATATTTATACATGTAATAAAATAAATTCTAAAACTATTTTTTCATTATCATGTATAAACACAATGTTGTATTGGTATTGGACTTGTTTCACTTTCAAAAAAAGTGTGACCTACAAATAAAACTAAAAAGTTGAAAAAAAGCAGAAATAAGAATTTTAAAAAAGCATACAAAAATATATACGTAAGGAAACACTGTATGAAACACAGCAACTAGCATACTGATTTTATGTGCTTCGATCAAATATGTCATTAAAATTTCATTGAAAAAAATTTTAAGTTATGTCGACCAAAGATAGAATCTGTTGAAGCCAAAAATATTTAATCACGCTTCAATGAAATGATAAAGAGAGCTGCTTTACGGGAAGCAATATTACTTAGAGAAGAAAATTGAACAAAATATTTTCTACATTCATGTCATCTTAATGTAGCCAGCATTGAAAAATTGCACATTTTAATAATTACTTGGCAATGGCAAGAGGGCCCTTGTGGCATTCAGGAGAAATGGCCAGTAGGTCTCGAGACTCTCACCCGTGAGGAAGTACAGAGCAACCTCGCGCTTCGGTTGAGAATTAATTTATAGTCTCTCTCCCGAGAGGAAATAAATTTAATTCAATCCTGCGTATAAGTTGACCTACAGCCTCGCATATGGTGAGTACTGCTCCGTCGAATTTCGAGATCATACACAAGACTTGAAAATAAAATCCTACGTATGATTACAAATTCGCCTTGGTTTTTCCAAACTGGCAACTGGCAACTGGCGTACCGATTACGGAGTACCAACGGGGAAAAACCCCTTAAACCTCCCTCATCTTAATTCATATATAGGCTTGGAATTTTAATTGGCTGCTTAATTATTGTTAGTAAAATTTAAAATATAAGTTTCTAAAAAAATTCAAATTAAAGTAGGTACTCAAAAAAAAAAAAAGATTTAAAATACTATTGATAAAAAGTAAAATAAAAAATAAAAGAATTTAAAAGTTAAGTTTTAAATTCGGTACAATTAGGGACCAGTTGTTGTTTGAAAATGCCGTAGACATATTTCAAAAACGTAAACAAACAAACGATCTTTTTGTTTACCAATAACACTGATAGGGAAATATGCTGAATGGTGGAGCCAATAGGGAGCATCTGAAAGGTAAAATGTTAAAAGTGTCCTCACAAAAAAAGGCCGATCACAGTACCGTGATTCTTTTTATACATTTTATAATTTTTATTTGGTTTTTGATTTTTATACTTTTTGTTTGGTTTTCGATTTTATAATTTTTATTTTTGTTTTTATATTTTTTTTATATCTAATCCTTTTATTTCTTTACAAAAAAGGGGTAAAAAGCGTACAATAAAAACCTAACTTAATTACTAGTCGGAAAGTCATAAATAAATTTAAAAAGCACAACGTAGCAATAATAAATGCGAAAAGGAACAGAGTTCTGATCTTAACCCTCAACTTCGCGGTCGAAGATCCGAATCTTTACCTCTGCGCCAGTTCGTCTTAATTAATGGAAGATCAATTAGTTTTTAAACCAAAGTAATCGTCAGATACTCATTGAGATAAATTCTCAATGAGCTAGGCTCACCCCATTACCTGAACTCGCTTGCGCTTGTTCAGAGTAACAGCCATGGTGTTTCTTAAGTTTAGGAAAGCACTCATAGCAGACGTCGTAAACTGCCTGTGGTCGTTGTTTTTCCAAAACGAGGATATCAGACATGCTCTTCCCTCCCAAGTTTTGAACAATTTGTGTATAAAACTGCAAAAATAATTCCGTTCCAAATATTAATAATTCTGTTTTGAATGATTTAATCAACTATGTTTACGACATTTCTGATTTTAAAAATCGCAGAAGACCTCGCGCTGTTCTGTATATTATTCATTAACGTTCCGATATCCTCCTTTCCGAATTACCATGCAGTTTCTCCACTGAGTCACAATTTCCCTCCAATCGTTTTTGTTTGTTTCTATTATTTATCTATTTTTTTTTTTATTACCTTCTTGAAATGATAATAATAATATAAAAAAATTATATATGCATAATTTTTTTATTATTATTAATTAATAAAAATTTCGAATAATTAATTTTTAAATAAATTAATAATATACTTATATTACTTTTTTCTACCTAATCAATGGGCTTAAAGCTTAAGAAATTTCCCTCACTCACAAAGCAGAAGATAGAGGTTGCTAAGCAACCAAGGTTCTCCGTTAAGTTGGCAAATCGTCATATGATGAGTAAGTATATTTCATGCGTCCCGCACGTATCTGAGTATCGGATTTTCGTCTTAGAAGTGGAATCCTTCCACGAATCTATACTTATATGTCTTTAAATGTGTTAAATATTGTCTCTCATTAATCGTCAATTTGTGTGGTGTTTGTACGTGTGTAAATAAAGCTGTGAGTTCATCAGCATTTGTCTCAACTAAATCACACCACCTACAAACCAACTGCACAGCCTACAACACCAGAAATCGAAAATTCTCTTGTAAATTCGAACAAATATCCAACAGAAGACAATAATTTGTGAGTGAAATGAGAAAATTATTACGATATTTTTCTGTGAAACAGCATTGGCTTTCATAAAATGGCCAAATCATAAACTTCACTCAATATTCGGCAACAGTATTAAGTTTTTTTAATTTATTGTTTAATCTTTTATTGTTCTTTTAATGTTTCGCATGCAGTAAAGTTTATTAATTTATTTAATGTTCCATTTTATTTTCTTTGGCTTTTCATATTTTGGATTATTATATTTATTTATCAATTTGTATTTATTTTAAATGATTTTATAGGATTAATGTGTTTATCTAGTTAACTATTTGTATAATTATTTATTTTATTTAGTTTTATTTCATATGTTGAAAAGTCGTGTAGTCTTTAGGTTTTTTTTTTCTTATTTTCCTAAAAATTCTTTTGTCATCTTCATTATTATTTTTCATTCACAAAATTTTTCATAAAGCTATCAAATTAAACCATTTATTCATTGTAGAATTACTTTTTTAAGCTAGTAAATGTAATTATTATTTTATTTTTTTTGTTTTCATTTTACCAATTTCTATTTGTTTATTATATTTTTTGTTTCACCATTTAAATTGATATGGAAACATAATGGTTCCATACATTAAGTTACCGTAGTAGCCCAATGAAAATTAATTTGTCTCCCAAGTAAAATACAGTAATTTAAATACAATTGTAAAAAAAAAAAAAATTAAAACCTATAATGTGATACATCTCTATATATTGTACTTCTGTAAAATTAGTACTTTGAGCAAGCATAATTATATATACTACTGACTCAAATAAAAATCTTAATAGTCCATTTAATATATTTGAAATTCAATCTCATTTATACAGAAAAGCTCTTCCTTTTAAAGAAAATATAAATGATATATAATAACAGAATTAATCTCAACTCATAAATAAAATATTCTAATTCAATTTACTCAAATTTTGATTTAAAAACTATAATTTTTAGAAAGCATAACTTATCATAATATTTATTTCATCATTTTATTTATCACAAAATTCTTTAATGTCATTTAATAAACAAATCTCAGAACGATGAGAAAGATTTGATGAAATTCATAGAAATATTACAATAAATTTTAACTATATACTATATCACAATCAATATATTTATGACAATATATAAAAAAAAAAATCTTAAAGTGTTTTATCTCACTAAGTGAATTAAACAAGGTGTTTATAGAGATTAAATTTTTTTCTAAAAAGATATATTTATGAACTATCATTAAAGATATAAATAACCAATTCATTTTTGCTACAAATTAACTAAGATAAAAACAAATTTCACTACATCAAATTGTATCATAATAAGACAATACTTTTTAAATTGAAAGGAAAATCTTTTGAAAACCGAGATGAATTACTATAAAAGTATTTTATTTTAGCGTTAATTAACTAAGAATTGCAAAGCCTGATTTTTTTTTTTCATATATTGTAGCATAGAGCATAGGTAACATTTCATTTTTTCTAAAATTAAACGGATTTATTTTTTCTTTTACTTTAAGATTTTTCATAGTTTGAAATTTCTTATATCTATTATATTGAATGCATGGATATATATTTTTCTCCAAATTAAAGGGATAGGGAATTTACAGCACTTTATTTTGTCTCATAAACCTACTAAACTAATTGACAAATTTATAAAGAGGATTATCACTTCGATGTATAAGCATTGCTCCTTAGAATGACAAAATAAAAAAATCCCCTAAAGAATTTCTTTCAAGACTAACTATCTCACAACTGCATTTTTGTAAAAAAAAAATCACAAAATTCCAATAAAGCTTTTAGCTGTCTGCATAAGACACTTTGTCATAATCTCTAACCAGTCTACTGGCCTTTCATAGCGATAGCACCTATGCCACTCTCCAATAGAGAAAGCCTAACCCTTAGGCTGTTGAGCCTTGTAGACATGAACTGTTAGTGAATCTCCAGCGAGAACTGTCACTTCGATTCAATTCTTTATCACTTCGATGTATAATCATAGCTTCTTAGAATGGTAAAATAGATAATCCCTTCAGGGATTTCTTTTAAGATAAACTATCTCCCACTTGCATATTGCATTTTAAAACAAAAATCACAAAATTCCAATAAAGCAGTTTAAATGTCAAGACTGTTTTTGCATCATATTTAGCAAGTCTACTAGTTTGTCACTACTAGAACTGTCACTTCAATTCACTCCTTAGAATGGTAAAATAAATAACCTTTTCAGGGATTTCTGACTAGGGATGTGACTAGTGAAGTGATAATTTTAAGACTAACTATCTCACACTTCTGCATACTGTATTGTAAAAAAAAAAATCATAAAATTCCAGCAGCAAAATATAAAGCAGTCTATACAAGATAAATAGATAGATAGCAGTCTATAAACTGTCTATACAAGACACTTTGTTATAATCTCTACCGAGTCTACTAATTTTTTATGGCGATAAAAACTATAACACACTCTAACAGAGGAAACTTAACTCTTGTGTGCTAGTTGACATGAACTGTTAGTGCATCAGTAGTGAAAAACTGCATTAATGTCTTATTTCAGACCTTTATATATATTTTTTTTTTCATCTTTTCTTTTTTTTTTTATTTTGTTCTTTTATTTCTTCCACCATCTTTAGATTTCCTAAAATTATAGTTTCTTTGTGAAACTAATTGAGTTTCATCACTTTTTTGCCAGACCTTTACCTTTCCATTCTGGTTAAAGAAAATCTTTTTTCTTTCCATCTGAGAAAAATCTATATTACCGAGTGCCATCTTAAACGGGAAAGAAAAAAAAATTCCATATAAAAAAAAACTCAATTTAGTCCACAAATGGACAAAGGCCTTGCGGAATTTTCAAAAGAACGATAGGAGTTCTATAAATGAGGATCTAAAAGCACTTTGGAAGATTATAGAACAAATCTTTGCTTTTATGCTATTCGTCATAAGCTGATTAATGCTAATCTTTCTGAGCGACATCTTCGAAAGATGGAGAGAGAGAGAGAAAAAAGTCCCCTTACGATAAAAATAAAAAAAAAAAGAGAGAGAAAAAAGATTGCAGCAGAGAATTAAAGAGGAAAAAACTTCAGAAATGATTAAATATGAAGAGGATTAAAGATTACAGTTGGAAAAATTTAATATTAGCATTACTAATTTAAAAAATTTTTTTTTAAAAAAACCGAGTTATTATAGAAGTGATAATTAGTTCTTATGTGAAACCTTTTAAAAAAAATATTTATTGCAGAATCTGATTTAAAATTATAATATATATTTCAAATGCTCTTTTATGAAAAGATCGAAATTTAAACAAAAAAAAGATTTATCATGAATGCAATATGTATTTTGTTCTTCTATAAAATTTGTAAGATTTTTATTCTCTGTTGTATTTGATTTTACTATAATACTAAATCAAATACAACAGAGAATATTATAGTAAATTTTTCAAAATACATGAATATTGTATAGTTCTAGCATGAAACTTACACCTCCTAAAATGCTTGTTAAACAAATTAGGTGGAATAAATAAAAAAAAAAATGATGTTAGATTTTAGGGCCAAATCGCAAAATAGGGGTCATTAAAATTTGGGGACTTTTTGTGGTGCTAACTGAGGTGATAAGTGGCCAATACAATACAATTAACCCGGGTTACTTGTATTGTTTGCAATTCACTTCACTTACAATAGCAACCCATTACTACGCAGACTTTGGCGAAAAAAAAATTTTGACGCCAAATCCCAAAGCCCCTTATACTTCTATTTTACCGATTTTAGAACTAAATATATTCCAAAAATTTAAAAAAGCGTAAAGTTTAATAATTAATTTACTTCTTTTGTTGAAAATGCGATAACATAAAAATAATATAGTTAATTGAATAAAATAAATAATTAATGATCAAAATTAGTAGTTGTGACAGCTGAAAAACACTTCATAATGAAACCTTATATGAGATAGTAAAAATTAATACTGTAATAAAAAAAAAAATAGTACTTACGTATTAACGCCACCGCAACAGAGTTGCGCTAATGCCAATAAAGAGCTGCCAATGCGCCAAAAAGAGCTGCCAATGCGCCAAAATAGAGACTGTTTTGAATCTATGTTAAACTCTATATCGGCCTATTTTCCACAGAAATCTGATTGACTACTTTATTTAAAAATAAAGTGTTTTGAATTTTGAAAGTGTTTTGATTTTAAATAAAATGTTTTATATATTTTATGATTTGTCACAAAAATTTTAAGTGTAGATTGGCGCCACTTAAAAACCGCCAAATCTGTAGCTGCGGTGGCGTTAATACGAAGTACCCCCTTCAGTACACATTCAAATAAAGTAAAAAAAAGAATTTCATACACTATTAATTGAAATAGGTATATGAATATCGATATTTTTCATATTTCTTCAATAAATCATAAAAAGCATTTATTTAAATAATATTTTGTTTTTCTTGGAATAAATATCAGAAGAATGATTTTTAAAATTCTTAGTTACTTTTTATTGATTATTTGCATACTGTATATCTGGATTCCATTTTAGTCGAAATATAAATTTTACTACAATGTCCATTAATAAAATGGTGGCATAATAAAATAAAATAAATTATAATAAAAAAAATTACATTAAAATAAATAATAAATAAATTAAATTAAATGAATTATAATTATTCCTTAATGCTTCTTTGAATTTTAAAAAGTGAGAACATTTATATTGTCAATTGATTTGAATTATTGAATTGATAAAAGACCTTTTAAAAAGTTATAATAAAAAAGTAAAACATGTTTACTCAAGTAAAAAAAAAGTAATTAATTAAAAATTATTTATTTATTATAATAAAATAAAACGTACTTACCATACTTTTTTTTTTTTAAGTAAACAATCAAGATTTTGTTATATTTTTGATTCTGAAGATGTCTTCTAAAATAATAAATATAATCGGGTAGGTTACCCTTAAAATTTAGAATTTAATGTAAGAACAAAACGCATAACAACAATCTTAAAAATAAAAAATACAAAATTCCAAACGATTCTCTTCTCGTGAAAATTCTCGTTTTCATTTTGAAATAAAACTGTCTTTGCTTTCATCAGACGATCTTTTTTAGAAAAATTTTCTATTATTTATTTAATTATATAATTATTAACTGGTGGAAAAAAAATTAAATAAATATTTTTGTATAAAAAAGCTCGCGAAGAAGTTAATCTGTACAAAGAAAGAAAAGACATCAATAAAATCATATTCAACCAATAAGTTATATTTATTAATTGTCATTCTAAAACTGAAAAAAAGAAAACAGGGTAAAAAAAAAAATTTAAAAGTCATAGAATTTCAAACGATTTTTAAAGCGCGCGAAAGAAATTTAAATTAACCGATATTAATAGCTCGTGTAAGAAATTGAAAAAAAATAATAAACCAATAAGAAACGTTGAAAGCAGTCAAATACAAAAGAATTAACCAAGGAAATTAAAACTCCTCTCTCGAAAACAATATCCATAATTTTATGGATAAAAGTTATGGCGTCCAAAATTTAAATCTCAAATGCATGTAAAAATATTTTTATAATCCTCAAAATTTCAGATATGAGATATAAAATTTATATACGGACTGGTATAAATTGGACAGCTAAATATTCAATTACTTAAATGATTTAATGAAATCATGTTATGTATGTAACGAAAAATATAGTCCACCATATTAAAATTCGTGCATTCCCTTTCGCACATACATATTACATACATATTATTATTATTATTATTATTATTTTATCTTTAGAATGGATTTTGAAAGCATACTTTGTAACTTGAAATCGTAATAATAATCATACACAAACTTATGGATGTTTAAGTTTGAATTTCAAATTTCATGTAAAAATTTATCAAAAATATCAAAATAATATTAGTAAAATTACAATATTTAATCCGATTTAAAAGGAAATTTAAACGAATTTATCTTTAAAAAAATTTTAACGAAATCAAATCCCTGCGTTCAAATACGTTTGGCCCCTTTTTTTTTTACTTTTCAATAATCTTAGTTTCCTATCACATTAAAGGAAAGCCATTTTCAAATTAAATAAAATCATTTTATCATTAAAATTCATTTTCCATTTTAATTAGTATTCATTAAAACATTAGATTTATTTTTATTTTTTTTTATTCGACCTAAAAAATTTTCTATACAATTATCTGGTATAAGGGCTATTTTAAAGGTTATAAAAATATAAAATAAAATAGTATTATTAAACAAAATATTACTTGTTCAATTAAAAATGATTTTTTAAGAAGAAAAACAAGTCTATATTTAAATTTCATAGTCCTCTCTTACTCCACTATTTAAGATATTCTAAATCATTTATAATTAGTGGCGAACAATTGTTCTTTTAAAACAATGGATGTAAATGTGCAGTTGCCGAAAAATATGTGTACATCGCGGTTAAAATATACGACTCTTTGAACATTAAATTAATAACACTGCCGTCAAGGTTTAAAAGTTATTATTTAAAATTACAAACAAAGACGTTGGAAATCATAAGATTTACTTATCAAGAAATCAAATTATTCCTTTTTTATTTCTTATTCTTTCGCTTGTATATATATATGTACAGATCCTGACAAGATAGTAGATTAAAGGACTCTGTATCAGTTGGTTGTTGCGTTGTTTGTCGTATTTCTGTAATACTACCAATTACTATCCAAAACTATTGAGAAATCTATGTACTGTTTAAGAATTGGTATTAAATTAGAATATTTGAGTTTTATTTTAGAGGATACTTCATATTCTATTCTTTAGAAAAGTATACATCATTTTTTTTTCAAACGCCATAAAAAGTTACTAAAAGAGTACAAAGCAGTGTTTAGCTATCAAAAAAGTTAATACAAATTATTATATAAAGTTATACAAATTTTATTAGTATACATTTGGCAATCCGTCCCTTTTATCCCTTTTGAAAATTAAATTAATTTTTTGTAAATCAAAGTAACTTTTTGCAAAACCAAATTCAACATTTTGCAAATCAAATCAGCCTTCTCAAAATTAGATTTAAATAATTAAAAATGTTTTTCTAACATGGTTCAATAATAATACATATTTAAAAATAGTATAAAGTAAAAGTAGAAAACAATGAAATCTTTTGCATAGTTGGATTAAACGATTAATAGTTCAGATTAATCCTTTTAGATTAAACTATAAGTCTTTTCTTAATATTAAAAAGAAAACCTTTATTTCTTTTTATAAAATTTAACTTGATGATATGACCTGGAGTTGACAAGTTTCAATGGAATTATGTATTTTTAAATGGAAAATTTTAAATAACAAAAGTCCGTAAAGATATTTAGACAAAATTTTTACAGAAAATACATTTTATTATTACAGGCTTGGCAATCCAAATTCCCCTTTTGTAAACCAAATTTACCATTTTGTAAATGAAATTAACTTTTTGTAAACCAATTTCGACCTTTATGACCGATGTATACTTAAATATACATACTTAATTTGTATTTTTCAATATTATTATGTGTGCTCTCCAGCAACAAGAGCATATTTACTTACGAATATATAAAAATGAATTTGCATGCTAGTATGAGTGTGTGCGGATATATGTAAATGAATGTTTATATGTGTATGTTTATGCGCGTATTTTTATGTAAGATGGTATGTAAATATTGATAAATGTAGATCATATGTATGTGTTATTTGTGCGCATTTATGAATGCTATTTTTATTCATATATGTTTCATATTGTTCATATTGTTTCTACGCATGTTTATATGCTGTTTGTACGCATGATTGTTTGTTTGTTTGCATGTATTAGCGCATGTGCACGTGAATCTATGCTACACATGTATGTATACCTTTGAGCATGTATCTTTGTTCGTGTGTGTGCATGTGTGTGTGCATGTGTGTGCGTATTTATGTACATTCATATGTATGTGTGTGCCTATGTATGTGTATATGCATGTTTATATGTAAGTATGTATGTTTATATACACAGTCCAGTCACATTAATGTGACCACCACCTACTTTCGACGTCAACGTGAAATAACCAATCACAAAAAGGCAGGTAGCAGCACATTGCAGTGGAGTGTATATAAAGAATTCCACTAAATACCACTTAATACCACATTCCACACTCCACTTAAAACCAGAATTTACAAGAGTGTATATTCTGGCTTTTGACAGGTGGTCACATTAATGTGACTGGACTGTGTATGTGCATGTGTATGTATGTCCATGGGCAAGTGTATACATTTTTATACTATGTGCACATGTATATGTATGTACATGCATGTGCGTGCATCTGCGTGTAAATATATTTTTGAGCAAACACATGTCAATGTATATATGTGCGTGTGCATGTACGTATGTTCATCTGCATGTGTAAATAAGCATTTGAGCATGTGTATTTATATGAGCATGTGCATGTAGGTGTATGCATATTTATGTATGTGCATGTGCTTATGCATGTGTATGCATATGTATGTATATGCATGTGAATGTATTTAATGCATGTTCATGTGCATTTTTATATGCGTATAGACTTATAAGATATATTAAATAAGAGAATAATCCAAAACCTAATAGATTTTTTGAGATATTTGGCTAAGAGAGAGATATTTTTCTTGGAAAATATGGCTTTATTGAATATGTACAAGTGGTTTGTGATGCTCAGAGTGGTCGATCACATGGATTTGCATTTATGCATTTAGAAGACCATTTTGATTCCAAAATGGCTAAAGAGCAGTGAAATGGTCAAGAAATAGAACGACGAATGATTCGTGTTGATTCCCCATTGCTAAAAGAACTCACTTTCCTATTCTTAGAATTTGCATGGGAAAAACCCACATACCCATAATTTGGTGGATGTAGAGAAGCCGAAACAAATATTAACAATATTCAGTTATAAAAATAAGAAAACTTACGATAAAAAAAAAGTACAGAATTGATGATCTCGTCGCCATCAAAAGAACACTTTGGAACTGGTTTGAAGTTGCATAAAAATTATCAAGGATACCATATGAAGTCGTAAACTGCAAACAACCTGAATGCCAAGATGTATGGAAGGTCCGTCAATCAAACACCACAACTACATCAGCTGACGTAATGAAATATGTTCGATTCCGGGGTCGGAATAAAGCGGATGGCCGAAATGTAGGAATTCCTTAATACTCATTAATTTCTTGAACTAATCATTCTTTCTTGAATGGAAATTTCTTGAGTGGTATCATTGCTCTGTATTTTAGAACATTATACTTTGTATGTTTAACAATGGAAATAATTAGTCCAGTCGTTGATGAAGGGAATCTTGCCAAAATTGTTTTTTTTTTTTAAATATTAACATGTAGTTAAACTATTGTTTTTGAAAACGGCTTGCTTTATTTAATAAACGGAAATTAATCTATATGTATGTATGTATGAATGGGTATATATAAATATATATGTATGTGCATGTGCATTTGCATATATTCATGTACATGCACATATGAATGTATGTATGCTTATTCATAAGTGTACATATGTGCATATGTATAAATATGTGCTTGTTCAAATGTACGTATGTGCGTGATTATGTATGCATATTTGCATATGGTTTATATATATCGGTTTTTGTGTGTGTGCATATGTAAATGCGGATATGTGTGCTTGTGTGTGTATTTGTGAGGACGCGTGTATGTATTTGCATGAGGACGCGTGTATGTATGGTTTCATTTGGTTTGTCGCTCTACGGTCATCTTGTACACAAGAGGGCTAAACAGATCTGGATCTCAGTTTAAAGTGAATTCCGAGCCATAACAATAGAATAATATAGAATAATTTCCTGAGGGTACATATTCCTTCATAAAGCTATCCTAATTTCTTTTGGTTTGTTTTGTTATTTCTTTATTGGTTTTTACTAATTTCTTTGGAACTTTATGGATTTCCTGGACAACTTTAGTACCTGTTTTTATTTGAACTTTCGTCTTCTTTCTTTCCTGCCAATGCAGTTATTGCCTTTCAACCTTTCATTATTCGTATTTTTCTAATAATTTTCAATTTTGTTTCTGCAGATTGTACGCATTTCTATCTTGGAACAATTTCTTCTTCCTCTTCTTTTCTCTCTCTCTCTCTATTTTATATCTGAGAGGTCCGAATGCCAGAGAATATGAAACAAAGCATGAAATTAGAATATTAAAATTAATTTTTTATATAGGGTAAAAAGAATATCCTTTTTAAAAGCAATTCTTTTTTTTTTTGAATTATAAACATTTGCAGCGATGTACCATCAAAAACACCCATCGTATTTTATTCTAACAATTTCCATACACACGAAAGTTCCTCAGTTACAAATTGAGTTACGACGAGACGAAGGTATCCCATAAACAATAATGAGTGATTTATTTTTAAGTCTGCTAATAAATAAATCTTTGTCGCAGAAAAAAAAAAAAAAAATTTAGAATCCCATAAAAAGGTTCATTAATCAAGATGTATGCACACTGACCTCTCGCTGATTTTCGTCCTCGTAAATCAATGTGGGAACAGTCCTCAAAATAGTTCTGGAACACCTAAAGTGAGAATTATGCATGATAAACATCTAAATGTTAGGTTTTGTTTATGTAAAATATTATTGCTTTGTTTCAGTAACTTGTGAAGAAAAAAGTGAAAAACATGGTGGATAACTAATTGTTGTCGTTATCAAATACCAGGCACATTGACATGAAGTCATTTGCTGGTAGAAAAACAAAAATATTCAGCATTACCTAAGGAATGGTGGACCCCAACAGATTTGGAGTCAGTGTATTATTAAATCAGTATTATGATTTTGAGTGTTATTAATCAGTGTATTATAATTTTGAGCCAACACCTTTAGAGTTAGCATCTCAGAAGTATAAGTTCTATAGAATCCTTCTCCTGCAGTTCAACGAAAGGACTTTCTAGCATAAAGATTAAATGTGCCTATTCTTTTTCATAGAGACTGAAGCTCTCAAGGTTCAGTTTTACCCATCGGGTCTCTGGCTCAACTCCCTAGTTCAGAAACTGGGGCTAGAGCTCTGGCGCTCGGTGCCACAGGTTTCGGGTTCGAGACCCAGCGTTGCCATGGATGTTTGTAGTGGTTCGGAATACACTTTAAACCGCAGGTCCCGGTCACATATGACTGTAGAGCGTCACAGAGCCCAATCAGACTCCTTACCCACATCATTCCCAAACTGTAAGGAGGCAACTCAGCTCTAGGCACAATGATGTGGTATGGTGTCGTAGTTCAGAAACCAAATGCGCTATCCACCAGACCGTTCCAGGCAGATAATTATTTTAACTGTTTTAGACTTCAAAAATTGTTAATTGCATTTTATTTCCAGAAGATATGAGCCGACGTTGGCCGGTTACAGAAAATAAAATATTTTTAGTGTTGGTAAATATGATTAGAAAAACAATATAGTAAAAAATATTTTTAAAAAATCGCCAAAAGAAGGCCAAGATAAAATCTTAATTATGAGTGCAAAACATTCGATAATGATTAAAAGTTATCGTTTGGAAAATTGTAACGGTAGAATTAGTCTGAAATATTATGTGATAATAAAAATAATTTAATCTGTAAAAAATAATTGTTATGCTTATGTAAAAGAAAATTTGAAGCAAAAAGAGATTAAAGAAAGATACACAACAATCACATAAGCTTCCAAACTTCATCAAAACATCAAATTAGAGTGACGACGTAATGATTACACCATATGACGTCAACAATTTCACCATCACTCCACCAGATGGCGCTCGTTTCTGTAGAGGAACTTTCAATTTAACAATAAAAGCTTTAGTTTAAAATTAAGTTTTTATTTAATTAAAATTAAATAATAGATTTTTGGCTACAAATAAAAAATATAAAAATCTTCTCACTGTCATACTTTTAAAATTTACTGTAGTATAAATGGAACGAATTTACACCAGCGTTGCCCGGTTTGTTTAAGTATAATTTATTAACTTTGGATAATTAATAAATAAAGTATTAATTGCAATTCCAAAATTAAAGTTAAATTATTTTTTAAAAAAAGGTTTAATTTAAGATTTTAATATTATCAATGAAAAAATAGATATTAAAAAAAAATCTTTTTCTACATATTCCTGTAATTTTTTTTTTTTTTTTATCATTCTTAGAAATAAAGTATGGACCTGAATGGCGCCCGGGCGCTCGATACCACAGGTTTCGGGTTCGAATCCCGGCGGTTCCATGGATGTTTGTAGTGGTTCGGAATCCACTTTAAACCGTAGGTCCCGGTCTAATAGGATCTAGAGCGTTGCGGGGGCATTGTTACTCTGTGTCCGTGGCTTATCTTCAAGTAACACGCTCCCCTGGGTAATGCAAAGTGAGTAACGTCTGTGCAGCGCTTATTAAGGCATCCAAAACAGCTGTCTAAGTGTTTGCCGGCTGCATTAAAAAATAAAGTATCCATAAATAAGTCCGTATTTATGGATACTTTTTATGGATATATATTTATGGATAAATTCTTTAATATCCGTTCTAGCGTATATTCTGTTTTAGAACATTTGTATTTAAACACACACACAAACATATATATATATAGGAACCCTTGGGTAGATGTGTCTATGACTTGGATCCAGTCATCTAGTGAGGAGAAATAACATGATTCATAATAACCTGAGGGTACATTTCTGGATAAAGCCATCCTTAGAATATTATAGTTAATTTCCTTTGAATTTACTCATTTTTTTTTTTTTTTCGTGATTTACAAATTTCCTGGATAGCATATTTTAACATCTCGATCCCGTCATCGTATATTTTATTTAAATTTCTGTGCTCTTTTTACGCTCAGGTAATGCAGTTTTCACCTTCAACCTATTGTTCTTGTATTTGTTAAATGATTTTCAATTTCGCTGTTGCAGCTTATGCACACTCATATATTTTGCAAAACACATTTTTGAAAAACTTTTGAGTTGTCTGAATATGAAGCACTTCAGAAGTTATGCATTGGATATGCTATATTATTGGATTATGCTTCTTTTTGTTATGCAATTTGGGTGCAGCGAATATCGGTAGTAGCTTTTTCTCGTGCAAAATGGACGTGTTTCTAATTAACTGCGTTTCAGTTCTGATTTGTTTTTTGAGTTTATGAGTTGTGTTATTTATAAATAAATAAATAATTATCTTTCTCTCATATATATATATACATATCCACCATTTTGCTCTTCCTGAATTCCCAACTTACAACTAATAAATTCCGTTGCTATCTATCCCTATTAAAACTAGTTTTGTATCTTCTAGTAACAACCCCTTCTAACTATTGTATTTGTATAATTTATAGTTACCTTGCGACAGCCAACTTTTTCCTCTGCAAGATATTACTACATCACTGTTAGTGATGTGCAAATAATTTGTTGTTTCTTATCCCACTTGGTAGACAGCAACATCTAGATCAAGTCCATGAACCCGTGTGGTCTCATGGAAGCAGGGAAGGGGGCAGCTTCCATTGTGACGAAGAGGTTGAGGTCTGATTTTTTAAGGGTAGGGTTGTCAGCCTTACGCTTCAAAAATCATATTAGACTGAGACCTACGGCTTAAAGAGGATTCCGAACCACTACAAACATCCATGGCACTGCCGTGACTCAAACCCGAAACCTGTGGCACCGAGCATCAGAGCGCTAGTCACTGGCCATCCGGCTCGCATATAGTTTTGATCGCTCTGGCTGCAGATGCTTTCAAACATTCAAAGCTAGTCAACATAACTATTTTCTCAGCCGTTGCCTCCTCGAACTGCGCCCAAACTCTTTAAATTCCTTTAAAATGTTAATAAAATAAAGTAAATAGATTCAGGTCTTTTTTCTTTATCAACAAAATCCTCTAGGTTTTCGACTACACATTGTAGCAGCATCCGTGCAGTTACAAAACGTCAATGGGGCAGTTAACGAGTGGAATATTAAATATACACAAGTTATAAGTGGGGTTTGGTGAAGTTCAGAACGAGTTGCAGTATGGTCTTTATTGAAGAATGAAAATTTCAAATATGATAATAATCTTAATAAGAAAAATACCCAATAGTTGATATTGCAGGATTCACATAGTTTATCCTCAACACAGGGCAAAAAATGGATTGACGAAACTCCTGAAATGTGTTACTCAAAGGAAAAGTTTAGTTATGTAAGAATCAACTGAACCCTCAAAATCGTGTATAGATGACATAACCGATTCATCTAAACTTTCTGAAAATATCCGAAAATGCAATTCATGCTTTCAAATGACATCTTTAAGTAGCATCTTTGGTTAGTTTTTTCTTCATGAAGAATTTCTGTCAACTTTCAAAATTCAAGGTCAAATATATCATCAATTTGGTTCCTTCGCATCAGTATCTATTTCTTCAAATTTGCTTCATGGTTGATGAAGAAGCTAAGGTAAATCAGCACATCAATTTTAATCCTGAGACTAATTAGCGATTTAACGTTTATTACATACGCAAAATTGTTATGTTAAAAAGTTTTACGGTGGTATGAGACCAATTGTCGACGGACAGCATGAAAACAGCAATCCGGCCTAACATAGTTCCTACGGGTCAACACGAGCGCCTGTAGTGTATGAAGTTACCATTATCATAGCAGGAAATGATTTTGAAATACGGACGTAATTTTGCAAACAAGCTGCAACGGATTTTAGAAACAAACAGATTTTCCGATGCCCTTCCGTATCCGATTTTATTTCCTCGAATTGAAAAAGGTTACTTAATTTCCATAAATAAAAAGGATTTAATTCATTAAATTGATTGCAATCATTGACTTGATTGTTTCTTCAAAAGATTTTTACTCACTCGTTTATAATCAGAAATATTCCAAATCTTTTAATTTGGTCGTCAACTATTCCATCAATTTTTAGTTGATATGTTCGCAAAAAATTAAATACGAATTATTGCTTAATATTCGTTTAAATCAAACAAACTACGATAAGAAAAATATGTTCCTTTGATAGGTAGCTAAGCAAAAAAAAAAAAAAAACATGGCAAGTTGATTTATTTTTGCCTTCAGCGTTTACCAAAAGTCGACAATATATGGATGAATATAGGCGAAATTTAATGATGTGTGTCCGAAAACTATGGGAAACCCTAACTCTTTATAACGTTTACATGTAACCCAAAATAGAAAATGAATTACTTTCTAGGCAATTGCATACGGATAGACATGATTTAATTGCACTTGTGTATCACCAAAAGTTGAATACATTAATTCACCTTAAAGTGAAAGGAGAGATTTTAGATCTTGTGAGATGTTGGGTGTCTTCAACAAAATGGCAGAAACAATGTTTCTTACATAACCATTTATTAGTTTGGTTATTAAATAAGAAGACCCAAATCACATTGATTGTATCATTGAGTGGGGATTTCTGACCTTGATTCAGATCCAAAATTATGTACAACCATTATAGAGCAATTGATATATGGAATTTTTAGAAACATCTATCCTAACTCGCCATTCATGAAGGACGACAAATGTACCAAGCGTCAAGTGAGTATCCATGTTGAAAACTAACAGAAGGTTTACTTCAATATCGAAACATCCAAAAAAGAGTTCAGCAACTCCAAGATTGATGTTAACTGCATTTTTTTAATTTTGTCAGAAGAAAAATTTTGCAAAGATTTTGCTTTACTTTGAAGTTCTTAAATATGACATGGTATAAGTCAGGGAAAGTTTTAATAGAATCGATTAATTAGAGATTGATGGAATAGATTAGAAAGAGATAGAAGAAAACAGAGAATATCAGTTGTTTGTTTCGATAGAGTTAAATTTACAGATGCTTTGGAACGTATTTACACTATTCATCCAAACAATTTTGAATGTTTTTCCTCCTCATCCTGCTTCGTACCTTAAAGGTTCAATATCATTTGACGATATCCAAACAGTAGATGACCAAGTTTATGCAAATTTTCTAACGCGCCCTGGAGGACGGCAATCAATGGCATGGTAAGGTGTCAGAACATTTGCATCATAATCACCACAAAATATCAGATAACTTTTCAACATTCTTATTACCTAATGCAGTCCATCATATCCACAAAATTCATGAGATACTATAAGGGAAAGGGTGTTTGAAGATATTCTTAACAGAACAAGAACAACAGAACCCTGACTTGCACATTGATACAAAGAAGATATATTTAAAGAATCATCATAGATAATAAAGTTATTGACGTTAATAAAACTGTGCATGAATTATGTCTTCTAAGTCTAGCAAGAAATAACATCCATCGTATGCTGATATACATGCTTTAAGAGACGCTTACAGCAACTACGATTTAGAGCATTACGTAAATGATAAGCGCCACTATTAGTTCAAGAACAAAGAATTGCTTACGATATAATTTTGAAACGTGTGAAAGATAATAGAGGCGGTTTATTCTTCTTTGATGCTCCAGGAGGGACAGGAAACACGTTTATGATTACTTTAAAAAATTCGCTTTCAATCGCATATTGCAATTGCTATAATTTATTCTGGAATAGAAGCAACCTTGCTTCAATGAGGACGAACTGCCCGCGCTACTCTCAAATTGCAACTTCATTTAGCAGGCACTGACGAAAACACGTAGAAGAAATGAATTCGCCAACTTTCGGGTTCTTTTAGTTGTTCACAAATGTTGTTAAGTTGTTGGTGGTTCAAAATAAATCAGCTTTGAATTAATTCTTGACTATTTTATTACACATACTAGGAATAATTGAAACTTTCTACAATATTTACAAATTAATAGTAATACCACAAATATTAATCTCTAATGCCATAAAACTTAATTTCTCTCAATATACCTCACACTTCTAAGATTACCTCTCTCTTTCTCTTGCTTTCCAAGCACGCTCTCAAACTGGCACTTCTTTCGCCCAATTAACTTGGTGTCGCAGCACCCTCTAACGATCATTCATTCATCTTTTTTTCCACAGGCACAGAAGAGCAATGCAAGTGACTGATAATTTGAGACATCACACTTTAATTCATCACATAATGCCTTATATCTAAATAGAAATGAAAAAAACAACTAAATTTTTATAAACATTTTTTAGCATTCCAAAATATTTTAGCATCCATGCCAGTAGGGGAAAAGTAGTCAAGAGTTCTGTTAAAATATAACTAACCAGAAAGAGATTCAATTTTTAAATATTTTGAATTCTTAAATTCTAATTACATGAATTTTGAAATCCCAAGTGAAACCGGATTAAATAGCTAGTAACAATACAATATCCTTGTTGTAATGTAAAGCATTGTTAAACTTTAAAAATTACAGTTTTATTTAATTAAAAATACTAATTAGGCATCACTAATTAAAAAGAATAAATCAATATTAAAAATGTCCTTCAATGTGTCATATTTTTCTCTCTGAAATTTATACACACCCATACACATGTACATAACATTTATCTATACATTTAGGCACCTACTTTTTTTTTTATTTGATTTTACATATGTGGGTTTTTTTTATAATTCTCGTTGAGGTACACAAAATTTTCTCCCTTTTTTTCTATTCGATGCAATTGTTATAGGGTCATTACTTTCCTCAACATTATAAATACTCAACACTCTTCAAAATCAATCAAATTTGCCTATTCTGAATGTTAAATAGTTGGTAATGGTTCAATTAGCCTAAAGTGTTCAAAAAAAATGACCACAGTGCAACAAACCAAACAAGGCAAATTCGATTTAAATTAAATTCTGATGACTATCGTCGTGATAACAAATTTTATTTGTACTATATATTAAAAAATAAAGATTTTCATGGTGTGATATTAAAAATTAATTTATTAAGTGATGTTTTATTTGGTTTAATTTTTATAGAAACTCACCGTAAAAGTGATTAATATAAATTTTTTAATATTCATGACTAAAAATGTTTGTCCTCAAATAAGTGTTGATGAAAATAGGCGTACACATTTTAATACATTATCTAGGAGCAATCATGCCCTTTTTTTTTATCTCAACTTTAAAAGGGAACATGTTTTTGGTAACACCATAAAATAATGACTTCCCTGAAACAAATATTTGTCAATATCTTATCTTAAATATTTGCTTATCTTATAGCTTATAGATTTGACATTCTTGTGCTAGGGAAAGGACGAAATAAATAATGTAGACATGTCTCCTGCATCTCAGCCGGTACATAATTGAAAAATTTTAATCTTTTAGTCAGCAATAAAATATAAAACATCTGTTGAAAGATTTTTCTGATACATGAGTATTTACTTTTTATCCAACCTACGAACCGGATCATTTAAATGTTTTAATCTTTCATCAAAATCAGAATATCTGTTAAACAAGTAATATATATAAAAAAAAAAAAAATTTAAAGTCAATTCCTACTTTTATTTCACTATATTGTAGAAAGTCCTTTATAAATAATTTTTAATTCATTTTTTTAAGTTCATCTGGCGCCATCTATTGGTAGATATATGCAACTTAAATCTTAAAAAAAAAAACTAAAATTAATTACTGAAATTTAATTACTGAATTAATATTTGAAAAAACTGTATTAACATCAAGTATCATCCACTACAAGTTAAAAAAATGTATTTGAACTTGAGCGGATGAATAAAAAGTATTTTATTAATGATTCAAAATTTGAACAAGATATATATAGGGAGAGTGTGAGCTAATAGAAGGAATTGAAAAAAAACCCAATTCTTATGACTTTTTAAAGCAAAATTGCCTTATGGTAATGCGGGTCCGCAAAAAAAATCATGATAGGCCGTATGCTTTTCGCAAGTCGCAGTCCGTATATTAGATAGAATAAATGAAGGATACGGTGGAAGTATTCAATAATTCCCAAATAAAAGTAATTTGAAGTTAATAGCTAATAAATTCTAAAAATATGTATGTATAGTAGATCTTATACTACAAATTTGCTGAAATGATAAATATTGATTAAGGTGGTTATACTATCCACTAGCGTTCTAAAGCTCGGTGTCACATGTGTTGGATTCGAGTCCCGGAGGTGCCATGGATGTTTGTAATGGTTTGAAATCCACTTTAAGCCATAGCTCTCGGTCCAAATATGACTGTAAGACCGATGAGCCTGACAACCCTATGCGTTAAAAAAAAAAACATCACCTGTCTCGAAATCTACCAGTAGATAGACGGCCTTGGTCCACCATGGGGCTATTGCGCCAATGAAGAAGAAGGTTATACTATCCAGCGTTCTGGCTCTCAGCGCCACCAGGATTCCGGGTTCGAGTCCCTGTGGTTCTATGGATGTTTGTAGTGGTTCGGAATCCCGTTTAAACCGTAGGTCCCGATCTAATATGACAGTTGAGCGTTGGGCATAGGCTGGAAAGCCCTACCCCGTAAAAAGGAAACATCTCCTGTTTCGGAATCTGCCAGTAGACAGCCGGCCATGGTACAACATGGACTGCAGTGCAGGAAGTTAGATAGTTAGGTTATACTATCCCGCCAATTTTTAAGTAAAAATTTACTTAATTCTAAAAATTTATTGTAAAAATGCCACGCTGTAGGAGATTTCTTTTAATTGTTGAATTGCGTTGAGCAAAACCGTGATGTAAGAATCCATGTTATGCAGGGACTGCTGGTAAATAAAAAAGCGAAGAGCCAATTTTACTGATTTTCAAAAACGCAAGATAATTAAAACTCAAAAATCTGATTAATGAATTGTTTACAACAAGAAAAATTCTAAACTGATTTTTGAATCAAACTTTTGATTGTGCAATAAAATGTACTTATTAAATCTTTGGTTCAAAATATCAATGTTTTTACTTAATTTATGTAAAAACATGAAGAAAAATACTATTTCAATTGCAATTTTCAGTCCGCATTCTATGAAGATCAGATTTTTTTTTGTTGGCTCCGATTGAATATTTTCTGCAAAAAGTACTTTAGAAGGAAATTAATAATCTGTGATCTTGAGATACTTAAAAATAAACTAAGATGTCAGATTCAAGTTACATAGAAGTGTCAGTGATTGTGATTTCTATTTTTAATACGCTTTTATTAGTTTCACCTGTATGTTTGTTTGTTTCTAACTGACTCTTTGGGCTCGATTTTGTCCTACTTTAAGAGATCAGATTTAATTTAAATGTGTAGACTTATCAAGGACCGACGACACTAAAATATTTTGATAAGTTTATTATCTCATCATGATTAGGATCGCCAGGATGAGTGATTTTATTTTAACTTATGAAGAGCATATTAACCCATGTAGAATGAAAGTACCTAAGACATTCGAACCTACGTGGGACAGTGGCACAACGGATAACGCGCCTGACTACGAATCAGGAGATTTCATGTTCGAATCCTGGCTGGATCGATATATTCGCATTTAACCTTTGTTTCACTCATAATTAAATTATTGTAAGAACTATAGTTCCAGTCCTCCGTGCCGGATCTCATTTAAATATTATAGTTTAAAAACACTAAAAACACGCTTTTAGAGTTAATCAAAGTAAAAAATAAGTTATATTTTTAAAAAAACTGAAAATACGCTTTTAGAGTTAATAAACTAAAAAGTAAAAATAATTGTTAATATAAGAATAAAATGACTGACGAGAAAATGAATGTCACTGTTCTAAAAGCGTGGGGTGCTTTTGTATGACATTTTTACACTAACTCTGCATTTCGGAATGAAACTAGTGAAAAATTATAACGATTGATATCGAGCACCCCACGCTTTTAGAACGGTGACATTCATTTTCTAGTCAGTCATTTTATTCTTATGTGACAATTATTTTTACTTTTTAGTTTGATTAACTCTAAAAGCGTGTTTTTTTTTTTTTTAAACTATAATTTATTATTAAATTTTTTTGCCATCACTCTCAACTATGAAAGCGGAACAGTCTTTTTTCTGCATTTGTGAAAAACAATTTATGATGGTAACTGATTAGGCCAAAAACCATATCTTATCATTTGTAATACTACGCACTTATCATTAATCAAAGGTTCTTCTACGAGATACTTAGCTGACTTACGGTTCCTACCTAAGATGATAATCCATAAATTTATTTTATTAAGTAACAAATCTTACTTTTAGGTATGAAATACGAAACAGTTTTTAAAAACAAAAATTTCTTTCAAAAAGAGTGTAAGCTTTTATAAATATAATTTTATTTTGATCCGTCCACGTAATCTTAAGATTTTTAATTGACTTTCTAAAATATGGTAATCTGTTACTGTTTTTATGCCTAAATAGTTTTTAAAGCTAACGAAATTTCATATAGAATAATATAAAAAAAAAATTTGTAAAGTCAATTCCTACTTTTTTTTTCACTCTATTGCAGAAAGTCCTTTATAAATAATTTTCATTCATTTTTTTAAGTTTATCTGACGCCATCTATTGGTAGATATATGCAACTTAAATCTAAAAAACTTAAATTAATTAATTAAATTTAATTACCGAATTAATATTTGAAAAAACTGTATTAACATCAAATGTCATCCACTATAAGTTCAAAAAAAAAATGTATTTGAACTTGAGTGGATGAATAAAAAAATATTTTATGAACAATTGAAAATTTGAACAAGATATATATATAGGGAGAGTGTGAGCTAATAGAAGGAGTTGAATAAAATAGCAACATTGATGTTACGTAGGTTAATTTCGGACTGAATGGATATAGCAAAAATTTCAATGAGATATATAATGAAAAGGCATTTGCTCTACTTCAGATTCGCATACCTGGCTTTAAATGTGAAGATAAATTAAGCAAAGAGAGAAAAAAAAAATATCGGTGATTTTTTTGGCCAATTGGCGACCGCCTAGAAAGCCAATGGGCCATTTGCACACATGTTACTAGATCGTTCGACTACTTCGTTCATTAAAAATTTTTTGTACTAATTTTATATCCATCTACTTTAAATTTTAATTAACTAATGAATTAATTAATAATAATTAATTGGATATTTTAGCAGCTATATTGTGTATGTCTTAGCGTAGATTCGTTCTTAACTTTATGTACATTATGATATATACTTGAATACTATTTACTGTCAATAATTGTTTATTTATTTACTGGAAATTAATTGTTTATTCATTTATTTTAATTAAAGGACTTCATCTTAAAAGTAGTTAATTAGGTTGAAATCTAGAATATTATATTCCTGAGAAAGACGCCAATCATGCAACCCCGCATATTTCAGCAATGATGAAATTATGATACAAGAGGATTTGAATCTGGTAACTCCTTCAAGCTAACTGCTCAAGTTACTACTGGATCACGAGACTGGATAAAACCTGAAAACTCTAACAAGGCATCCATGTTATCAATACGAATCGTTCACACACGTAGCTATTTTCACATACATTGTAGCTGTCTTCACATACCTAGTGCACTACACTTAAATGAATAATGAAATTTATTAAATCTATAATAATTTATTTCATGGATGCACAAACTTTTGAAACCATCGGGCCGCATGTACTCTCTACAATTTCATCATGGGCCACGCGAAAAAAAAAAATTCGAAAATTATTTAACATGTATTGATTTATTAATGTATAATAAAAAATGTAATATAATAGACTAAAAACGAATAAATAATTTCAATCATGATATTACATTACAATAGTTTTTGTTTGCTGGTACAAAAGTAGTTCGTGGTTGCATTAATTGAACAACATGCAGTCAAAGATTTTATTGTCGATTTTTTCATATCCCTGCCAACAAATGTTTGTTCATCAATATGTGTTGGTCAAAATAGGCTGTGAATACTTTTTTTATGTATTATTTAGCTACAACCTCATCTACTTCGTTTAACTTAATTTTAAAATGAAACATGTTTTTGACAATAAATATCGTGGGCACAAAAATTACATAGATACATATTCCGCATTTAGGTTAACACGTCATTGACAAATCTAATCTACAAGTCTTTTTTACTTTACATTACCCCATTCCTCCCCCTGTATCCAGCGCTATAGAATCGCTTACCAGTTAAAGGTGAAGGTGGAATGATAATAAAAACATTTTAAAAATTATTTTGGTGTCTAGCCATCAATTGAAAGATCTACTAGTTTACAATAAAATAGAGGGTGTCCCAAAATTGAAGCATTGATAGCAATCGTGCGTTGAATTTTGGGACGCATTGTAGAAAGCTTTTATTAAAATATCTTAAATCTCTGTATATGCATCTATCTATCTAAAATATCTATGCACCCTAGGGTATTTTTAATGGAAGTCTGTTTTGAAAGTATAAATCACTTCTAACTAATTATACTAACCTTTGTTATAATAGTATTATAGAAGTAAATAATATTATAGAAGTAAAATAACACATATTATAGAAAGTAAAGTTTTTTACTTCTATAATATGTGTTACTTTCTTTCTTTACTTGCGCTACAACCTGTTACAGGCTTAGGCAGTCTCAACAAGCTTCCTCCAACAAATCCGATCAGACGCTACAGTCCGCCAAGGATTGTACTTTTTCTTGAGATCTGCCTATAGTTCTCAAACACATCAATCAAATTATTAAGTGCTGCACCCTTATAGAGTGTGCCCACATTCCATGTACCAATACGCAAGTCCATTTTCGTTCCATGTCATCTGGGAAATATCCGTCCGTTATTTAGCTCTTGAGATTTCTGAGCCGGGGATTTTTACAGTGGTGGAGTGGTTAGCCCCACGCCCAACCCCCCAACCTGGAGAATTTTGGGAAAGCTTTTATCAAAATATCTTAAATCTCTGTAAACGTATCTATCTATCTTAAATATCTATGTACCCTAGGGATACATACCCTAGAATACATAGATATTTAAGAGAAGAAGAAATATAGGCTCCCTCTGGGGATACATATATACGTATATATCCCTAGGGAGCTGTAGCCATTATAGGGCGCGTCCCCCTGGTGGCGGGTTGAGAAATGCCTCCATCGGTTTTCCGTTGGGTGGCAATGGTTGGGGAGGAAATAAAATACCTCCCGCGGGCCAACAGTAGTCCAACCTCTCGAGGCAATGGCAGCCTTTGCCTCGTGAGATAATGGATCCCTGCTCATGTGGATTTGGAATTTAATGAAATGGCAGAGTCTTTGGCGAAGTATGCCAGAAATCTGATTCAGATTGCCATCCTTAGAATGACATGCCAAAATTCTTTGGCAAAAATCTAACTTATAATTCCTTCTAAGATCAAAGCTAAATACCAACTTACAGAACTAAATGTCGATAGAAAAACAGTTACTATTCTCACAAGATTAAGGAGGAAGCACCATACAAATTGAAAATTACTGCTGATGTCGTTAAAAAATGTTGCCCTGATGTCGAGTTTACTCCTCATCTTGTCTTTGACTGGCCAGCTGTTGCAGCCGCCATGCATTGTCTGGTCCATCCCTCGGCAGAGGATTTATACTCCGAGCTGGCAATCCACATAGCCAATATTATTCGGGAGAACCACGATATTTGATTTTCTTGTGCTCTTCAGGGGATACGACAACAATAGCATCTATATATATATTATACAGATATTTATTTTAATATTTAAATATTTACTTTCTTATTAAACTGAAGCTGGATTATGTTTCCTATTTTAATCATTCATCAAAATGTGAAATTTTTTCAAAATAATTATCCGTTACATTTCTAAAACGAGCCACAAGAAAAGCATGAAAGGGCCCCAATTTATTGAGGCCTAAGCTAGAACATCTTAGAGAAAAGAAGTTTCACGAAAAATTGCATGAGAGCTGTCGAAACTATTCCAAGTCAAATATGAGCTTCGTGTAGTGAGAGATAACAAGGAAGTCGCTGAACAAATTAGGAAGAAAAAAAAAGAAACATGTTTTCTCTCGTCTGATATCAAGAGTTGAATTCATGGGAAGGGCAAGTGATAGCTGTCATCAGTCTCACGATAATACATCATCTTATCATTTACATCAAGTCACTGAAAGTGAGTCATGGTATCAAAACTAGAAATTTATTTTTTTACCCATAAAAACTCTGAACATTGTTTTGGGTAGCGGGATTTTTTCTTGTCCTTGTTCTGTTTTTCGTTTTTGGCTTGGCCACTTTCAACGCTTCTTATTGGTTTATTATTTTCTAAATTTCTTACACGAGCTATTCTTATTGGTTTATTTAAATTTATCCCACGCGGTTTTTTAATCGTTTGGAATCGTTTTTTAAATCGATTTTTTTATTTAATCTGTTTTTCTTTTTTTTCAGTTTTTAAATTAATTTATTGTCTGAATATGATTTATTGATAATTTTCTTTCTATGTTTATCTAAAATTGCTGTTATGCTTTTTTGTACTCACATTAAATTCTAAATTTTTGGGTAACTTGTATATCTGCTCATCCGATTCAATTTTATCTTTTTTAATATTTTGGTTTAAGTTTATAATACTGTACCCTGAGGAAGTCGCCAATCTTCAACCGGAATATTTCGCCAATTTCTTTTTAGTTTTACTATACTGTAATTAGAGGAATTCGTAACTTCTTCTTCTTCCGAGCAATATAAAAACTATTTTATTGCTACTTTGATAGTTGTTTGCAGAATTTTTATTTAGAGTAAAATAAGAATAGAAATATATATTCTTTTAAATAATTATTCCGATAAGTCATTGATTATGAGATTTTTCTTATAATGTGTGCCGCCACTAATAAAGAATATAAACTTTTATGAAGCTGCCACTCATGAAAATACAAAATAAACAACAAAAACGATTTTTTACTCATTTATGTTTGATTATAAAATAATTTCCTTTTAATGCTGGTGACATAGTTAGTTAAGGTTTTGTGGCAACTGTCACTTGAATTCGGGCGGAAAAATGTTAACTTTTAATTTTAGAACGTTAGTTCATGGAAGAAAAAAGGCCGCTAGAACGTATTAATTTTTTCTGTGCTTTTATGATGTTGTTCTTGTTTTCTTCATTCATTTGATATATCTATGGAAGGACAGATTTTAGTGAGGCAATAAAAAGATAATTTTCACCTCAAATAAAGGATATATAAGAATAAAATGTAAGTTATTCTCTGTTTTCTTCTTTTTATTAATATTGTTTTATTATTCGAATTCGGCGTCGTAAACAACATGAAATATTTGTCGACATGATAGAAAAAAATTTGGCTTACTTTCATCGTAATAGCGATTATTATCATTGTTAAAATGATACATTTTCGTGAGTTAGCAAAACAAAATTCCACCTAATTATTTGGCGTTACAACGCTAGAATTTGGCTTAAAAACTTTTTAGATTTTAAGCCAAGTTATTAATTCTATCGCTAGATTCTATCGTTCTACTATTATGGCAGAATCTTAATGATTAAGGTTCTGCCATAATAGTGGTAAAAATTTGCCCATAAAGCTATAGAATTTGGCGTAAAGGAAATTGCATACATTTTTGGGCATAATAGTGCTAAAATTTGGAGTTAAAGCGATAAATTTTGGCTTATAAGCAATTTAACGAATAAATTTTGATGTAATAATTATTTGGCTACTATTATTGGCGTAATAGCGATTTTCGGCGAAATAGTGTTTTACAAAGTTACCGCACTTCGGCAGCCATTTTGTTTGTTTACTTAGCGATTTGCCATCCTCATGATGGATTTTGGCGCGATATTGTTTTACCGCGAAAACTAACTACGGTATTCATTATTAGAGTTTTTGCATAACGTTTTTTTATCGTCCGATATTTTTTCTCTTCTAGCGCGCATGCTCATAGAAATAGCTCAGTAGTGAAGTATTGTAAATAAGCATGCACAATATCGACGATAAAAAAACGTTATGCAAAAACTCTCTATTATGTTTACTTGGCATCCTGGCGATACATCTGACATAAAGGATACAAGATTCTAGTTTTTTACTTTGTAGGTTTATTATTATAATCATTTTCTTTGCTTCTTAAAACTCAAAAACGCAAAAAATAAAGGAACAAAATTTTAAAAGTACAATTTTTTTCTTTTTAGCACAACCACTAAATTTATAGTCAATCATATATCCAAATTTTAAAAACTATGTTCATTAATTAAATTATTTTTTTAAGTAAAGTTTTAAATATTGAGTATGCAGCTCTAAGATGGTGGATTACATACAAAATAAATGAAATTTCAAAGTATATTTTTTGTATGTACAGCGGGAAGAATCTTTTCCATTTAAATATTCCACTAACAGATATGGGAAAATGTTGTTTTCTAAAAACCTTTTAGGCACAAATGGCTGCGTTTGCAATTATATGGTACTGCATAAACAAAAAAAAAACTTTAATAATATATATTCCGAATGCAATTATTGCCTTAATTGGTGTAAAATGCATTGATATATTAAGAATTTAAATTTGAATGTCTAGTAAAACCTAAATGTTATGAATTTTTATTCCCTATGAACGATACTGCAGTAATGGTGAAATTGCTATCAGTTATGTGAATTTAAAAGAAGAACTTTAAAGAAACTAGGGAAATAAACTAAGAACAACTGAGTAAATAAAATTTAGAAATTGTATGATTTTTTTTTTTCATCAACAAAAAAATTATCCCTTTCCTCCTTTTTTTTACATTTGTAAAAAAAATGTTTGTCTCCTATTTCAAAAATACTATAAATGTTTTTCTGCTATGTGTTTTTAAAGACTACTATATTAATTTCAAAATGTAATAATAATAAAAGAAAACTTTGAAAAAAAATCATTACATGGAAATTTTAGAAATATTTATCTTACCTATAAAATGTATGACAATTGAATATTATATTCTAGTAATATAAAAGTTATTTTTTTAATCCACTCTTTTATACATATTTCTATAATTATTTAACGAAACTATTAATCTTCTACTAATACGAAAACTAAATTAAAAGGGGAAGCAACGTATTGTGGAAATAAATAATGAAAAAATGCCCAATCATGAAGATACAATATTACAAAAATAAAATAATTTTTTACAATGCTGCAATAAACCATGAAATGCTTCTAAAAAATATATGATGATTTTAAACGTTGGCAAATATTTATTTACAACTCGAAAATGTTTAACTTTAGGTTTAATTTAATGTTTAAATTTAAGTTCGCCATTTATGCATGATGCTGATAGTACACAATGTATTTCAGCACCAGTTTCACAAACTTCTAGAAAGAGTAGTACAAAAATATGCTAGTACAAAAATATGCTGTAGTACAAAAATATTAACTTACAATGGAAATTTCATAAATCAACTTTCTGAAGAGGTGAAAAAAAGTTGTTTACTTACAGTATATTTTCAATATAATTTATAACTTCGGGCATTTTTTATCATATTGTTACATGCTTAAAATTTTAGTTTTTTTTATTATAATAAATTAAATCTTTTAATTTTATTTTGTAAGCAAACTTTTCTATATAAGTTAGTGAATTCTAAAGTAAACTTTTCAAAGATTTACATTAGAATTTCGTATTAAGGAGATTACGTACAGAAATTTATTAACTTGAATTTTTTTTTCTGCAGTTGATTAAATTGAATAAAATTATTTTAAAATTAAAACGATTAAAAATATATAATCCATTTTGATCAATCTTATCAATCTCATTCGATTTTTAAACACCATTTCAAATTTCCCTATCTGCAAATCATGCTTTTCATATTAAAATGGACTGTTTTATATCATTCTTTTAATGTCTTCTCATGTTCTATCATGTCTAATGTCATGTTCATGTCTAATGTTCTTTAGCCAAAGAAGCCAGGGACAATGGTCAACCCAGGACTACCATCACACTTGCAGATGCTAACGCAGTTGCCAAAAAGCAGACTAATTCCTCATAACTTTAAGAAGCCACTCATCACGGACTTCAACTGCCCTAGGAAGTTGACATCAGTTATTAGCAGGCTCAGAACTAATCATTATAGAGGGATGAAGATTCTCCCAGACAAGACCAGGGAATATATCCCCTGCAGAAATTGCCCCAAAGCTTTCCTAACACCTAAGCACATTCTAGAGTGCCCAAGCACTCAATCCCCGTGTTTTGCAATTGGGTATGGTACCAATCGAGGCCAACTTAAGAGAAGCCCTGTATAGTGAAGCGGCGCCATTGCTAACGGCAGCTATTGTGAAGACTTTTGACTTGATCTAACTTTTGATAATAATATTTTAAATCCATGGACACGATAACAACAATGTCTTCTCATTCTCTGGACAAATTTAGTTCGGCCCACTGTTTAGAGATTTATTATTCAACAAATCAATTCTAGTCCAAGGAAATAAGGAATTGTTTTAGACAAACCGAAAAACAAATATCTATGGTGGGCTCTGCTTTCTACGGAATTTTGATTGCCCAACCCCAACCTGGAGGACCAATTCCCTGATATAATCCCCAGGAGCAGGATGTACGGCTATACCAAGGCCGGATTTAGATGAAAAGAGACCCTAGGCTATTTCACTTATGAGGCCCTCTCACCTCCTATTTTGAAGTTTGTAAATTACTTATTATGTTTGTTTAGTATATATATATGTGTAGAATTTCACTTTATTTTTCGATTCAGTGTTTTAGTGTTTACTGTTTTTAGAATAGTGTAATTCTAATTTTGCTAACAATTTGAATGTAGGCCTCTCTTGATCTTGAAGCCTAGTTAGCCTATAGGAATATCCGACCATGGTTATACCCCCAAATGCTGGATGGCTAATTTAGTAGATCTCTTACGACATGCATGAGCTACATTGGGACTATTCTTTCACACCTGGTCACCACACGTGTTATATCAATACAGGAATAACTTGTCCATATCTCTACGACACAACATGATGGTCATCCATAACATTAAAATATGATTAATTATAATATTTAAAATAAAAAAATTTCAGCAAGAATAAGAAGCGTTTTAATGTCTCATTCTCTGGACAAATTTAGTTCAGACCATTATTTTGAGATTTATTATTAAACAAAGTAATTCTGGTCCAAGGAAATACGAAAACAGAAAAACAAATATCTACGGGGACTTTGCTTCTAAAGATTCTTGGTTCCGGAGTGTTTTCCTGACTCGTCTTCACATACGTTCAGTATTGATTAAGGATTCCCAAACGTTTTCACCAGAGATGAAGCCCGGAAACTAACTTTAGCAATAATCTCTTTTCGTGCATTTACAAGAAGGTTGAAGTCATTCTACATTAAAATGCAATCTAAAAGTGCCTTTACAGACACTGTTTACTTTTGGGAGGAGTGCATAAATTTAAGTGCTTGGAATCTCATTGAATATATCTCATCAATTTATCTCATGAATTAAGGTATATGAAGAATTAATAAAATATATTTACGAATTCTAATTTATCACTATCGTTCTGCATACATTTACCATGTGACAATAATGTTTTTGTTTTTTTTAATTTTAGAATAAAAATCAGTCATCATAATATAAAAATCTTAATCATACCAATATTCAAAACAGAAATGTAGTGTTGTGGGTAGGAGCAACTGGATTGTAACGGGGTATGGTTGGGTCGAGACTTGAGACACAGGTTTAAGAAATCCCAGCTTTATTTACGCATGCATATCATATTTAACACATTTAAAATATAAATATAGATGCATGGAAGGATTCCACTTCTAAGCCGAAAATAAAGATACTCATGTACGTGCTAGATGCGTGAAATATACTTCCTCTCCGGGTGAGGGTCTGTAGGCCAACTACTATGCAGGGTTGCGTCAAATACATTTTCTCTTGGGAGGAAAGACTATAAACATGTTTCAATAGAAGCGCGTGATTGCATACACGCTTTCCAGCGGCAGAGTCGGCTGCGCTGTTCTTTCTCACTGTTGAGAGTCTCGAGGCCTACTGACCATTTCTCCTGAACGCCACAGGGGGCGCTCTTTGCAGAATAGGAGAAAACACGGTTACACAAGATAAAACTTTTACTAAAGACATTATTAATTTTTACTAAGCTTTCAACAATTTTTACAACAAGCATTTGTACAGCACTTTTTTTGAAAGAGAAGTTACTTCACATGATTCATCAAATTCAAAAATTATAACTATTGTTATAACCATTGTTTGCTTTTTTTTTCTCTCTTTGCTTAAAAATGAAGGAATTCGTCATTTCCATCACGAAATTTGAAAAGTATGCATTGTGCAACTAATTTTATATTTTTAATATTGCATTTTAAGAATTTTCATATTTCAGACAACAAAATTATTCCATTTTTATCGAAAAATCTTCTCTTGTTTTGAAGGTGCAAATGTAATTTTGACATAAATAATGTCTATTTTAAAAGCACCAGCAAATGAATTTCTTAAATTCTACAAGAATATAATCCATCTGTGTGCAGAACCAGAAACAGATTATATGGAAAATTAACATTATATACGAATATTATAGATGTTAGAATTTTTTTGGAAATAGTTTAGTTACTTTTAAATATATTGTGAATATATTAAAAAGCAACTAAACTGTTAACTAATGTTGAATAAAGGAGTCACTACATTTAAAGACAACCAATTTTTTTTTTACAAAATTATTATAAATATGACAACAATTTCTCAAAAGATATATATTAAGATAAATAAAAACAGTGATTTACTTTAAAAGCTAGTGTTTTTGAAATTTATTGTTAGAATTTTAAAATTCCCCCGATCAATGAATGGAAGTTACAAAAATCAGATGATCATTTCTGATTCACGAATAGCAACTTCACTGCCTTCTTCCAAATTTTTAGATGTAGTAGAGATATATTTTTATTATTTGCCTCTGTCCAACGGAAAAGAACTCATAATTAGGAGAGCTATGAAAAGGAATCAGGCCATCGATGATTTTTCTTCTGGAAATCCGGTGTATTGATCGTATGGGAAAGTGCATTCAGATCTGAGGAGAACATAAAAACGCATTTAGATAGTTTCCCTGCAATTCATTTTATTCCAGGCGTGAGAAACTCATTGTTTCTAGTGGCTGCACTGGCATTGTCCATTTTTGAATGGACATACAGTGATATATATAAGATGATTTACAATGCCAAATTTTTTCTGAAAAAATTAATGATAATATTTGAATTATTCGAGCAGCTTTCAGATTTCATTAAAGCAAATGCAAATTATAATGAGGATACAACATTTTTAATGATCATTTGCAAAATATTTTTAATAATTATGCAAAATAATTTTATTTTTTATGTTCCAAACTGATTAAAATTAATACACTGGTGCGCAAAATTTAAGGATGATGCAACAATGTCTCTTCCTATCCACTGGCAAGAGCTTCCTCTGTGGCGTGCAGGGAGAAATGATCAGTTAGACTCCAGACTCTCACCCGAGAGGAAGTATAGTACAACCACGCGCTTCAGTTGAAAAACGTTTAGCTTATAATGTCTCATCCCGAGAAGAAATATATTTGGCACCTCCAGGCGCATAAGTTGTCCTACAGTCTCTCACCCGGAGAGGAAGTATATTTCGTACATCCTGTGCGTAGCTGAGTATCGCGTTTTCGGTAGAAGTGGAATTCTTCCACGAATCAATAATTATCTCTTTAAATGTGTTAAATATTGTATTTCAGTGTATGTGTGTGGTGTTTGTGAGTGTATCAATAAAGCTATGAGTTCTTCAACCTCAAGTATCTCAATCCAACCACACCCAGTTACAAAGTTGCCTAACTTGCACACTACAATCCTAAAGAGGTAACAAAAATTGTTTGCACTCACAAAGATACTGTTTCAATAAATATTGAAAGGCATTAAAATGAATAAATGCTTAATAATTTCAATAAAATGAAGCACATTTCTCTTGATTAATCACCACATAAAATAATTCCTAACTATAACTAAAGTTTAGTTAGTTTTAAACTAAAAATAAAGTTTTAGTTAAAAAAAAACGAAATCATAAAATTTTCTTAATATGAAAGTTTATTGGAACCAGACAAAGTGATGGCATAAAAACAATTAACCACTGATTGAAACGAATTTATTAGAAGAACGCCGCTATAGCAATAAAAATACATATAAAATATTATTCATCTATGAAAAACATACATTGCATTACGGTAAATATAATAAAAAACAAAATGTTCCTCCTCAATAATCATAATAATAATCATATATAAATATGCGTAAAGAGAAATAACAACATTTTTCCGATTGCAATATTTATCAACTAAAATATTTTGTCATAACTTGGTTGGTGTCAATTTAAAATCAATTAAGAAATGAACTTTGAAAATGTTAATGCACTTATTAGCCTGAGTCATAATGATAAAATCCTATTTAAAAACAAAAAATGTCTTACTAAAATGGATTATTCGAACAAACAGTTTATTAAAAGATGAATATCATCGTGAGGATAATAAAAAAAAATGACAGAGTCAATGATGGAACGTGTTTAAGAAGTTATTACAACCAAAAAGAGGAAATATCTCAACGAATCTTAAGTGATATTATTTCAATAAAAGCTAAAATTAAGAGTTTTTTTTATTTTGCTTTTAATTAATGTTTCGTTAGTGTAGGGGGTGAATTTTTTAAATGACAAAATGAAAAACACTTTTGATTTCAAATGCAAATAAAAAATTATTTTACGATATTGATCAACATATTATAAATAACATTAGTATATGAGTAGTATTTTGAGAACGTGGTTAAAGTATGCGAGTCGTATGTAGCACTTTCAAAATGTAGTAAAATAAAACTCGTGCTGAAAAACAGAGGTATGCACTACGTGTACACGATTAATGATCTCATTTATCTTGTTGATCTCTTACATTACATTAACATCAACAAGATAAATGAGATACTCCAAGTGGCCTCATAGCCAATTGACTAGCGCTTCTAGTCTTTGGTAACACAAAGCTTCAAGTTCGAATCGAATCAATCCTGGCGGTGGCTTGGATGTTTGTTAGTGATTTGGAATCCACGTTAAACAGTAGGTCTAGGTCTAATTAGCCTAAAGTGTGCAAAAAATAACCGTAAAGCGACAAACCAATCTTGAGGTGGCCAAAAGATCAGGCTTCGATTGGTTTAAATACACCTTTTATAAAAGTAAACACCATGTCTGTGGAACAATGTAATTCTGTAGAATAGGAAAATCCAGTAATACCTTTTCACGGGTATATTTGCAAGTTCATTTGTAGAAATTCTGAAACTTGATGGCCGAGTGACTACCACTCTGGCACGATTCGAGTCAGGCGGTGCCAAGGATGTTTGTAACGGTTCGAATCCACTTTAAACCGTAGGTCCCGGTCTAATATGACTGTAGAGCGGTGGGTTGACAACCCTACCCCATAAAAAAGAAAATATCTCCTGTCTCGAAATCTGCCTGTAGGCAGAAGGCCTTGGCCCACCACGGGGCTGCTGCTCCAATGTAGAAGAAATTCTAGAAAATCCATTCAGTAAATCCATTCAGATTCTCCTTTACTTCTGCATTGAATCTAATTATTTTTCAAAACAGATTGTAGTGCATACCATGAGTAGCAATCGCATTTTCGAATGCTACCAAACATGCACTACCACTACAGTTCTAATGGAGTAGATGCACAATTATAAAAGCTTTGCAAATTATGTTTTTTTATTTCATTTTTAAATAAACTTTATAGGATAATAGTATATTAATGTAAAATAAAACGTATTGCTTTGATCATAAATAAAATATATATCATTAATTGTAGTTTTAATCCTTATGGATGATTCAGTTTATTTTCATATACACCGAGACAATTTATTACTTTTTATTTGAATTAAAAAAAAAAAAAAAAAAAAAGTAAAATTATCTATTTCGCATTGTTGGTAAGTTAAATATTTACGAACTTTTAACTTTGTGTTTCCTTTATACTTTAATCTCAAATGAAAAAAGAACGTTCTATAATTGATCACCAAATACCATTAATACCAAATATCATACCATTCATCATTAACGAAATAACGTGCACCATTAATCTTTAGAAATACCATTAACATTACTCGTGAGAAAAATTGCGAAAAAAATTCTGTTTTTAATTACTCTCAACTGGTTACAAGGAGAAAAAAAACATATTAACGGTATCACGTTTCTAAATACGTAAGAAAACAAAATTATGGAAATTTTGATTTCCAAAATAAGTAGTGGGAAACTTTTATCGCGTTCCCGCAACCTGCCGGAAATTGGGAGTGTCCTGACAAGGTCACATGCTAAAAGTTTGTTATTTTTTTTTTGTCAAGGTCTGGATAATTAGCCATTTCTCAAGATAACTTTCACATGAGACGCTCGCAAAATTTACAACCAGAGAAAGCCCACTATAATTCATCATTAAAAGTTATTCGTCGCTATAAATAGCTGGACACTTAACTCTGGTTTGTCGCCTTGAGATCGGATTCTATTGAGTAAGTTTATTTTGTCAATAATTAATTCGTACTTTATCGGTGCGAGATTGGCAATGTATTGCTTTTCTGATTTCAATGTACGTTCAGATCCCTTTTACAGCAGGATATATTAAACGCTGCGAAATTTCTGTAGTAGAAAGTGAAAAGAAAGTTCTTTCAGAAGCAGATGTTACCTATCGTTTCCTTGAAGAACGATCGCTTTTTGTGATAATTTAATATTTGACGAGAAGTCTTTTTGTCGTTATTTTTAGTTGCATTTAATTATTTCGATAATTCATTAATTGAATTGACTTTTACTATGCTTTCGAAAACTGATTCGCATTCAAATACAATATAGTTCATTTAAAAGTTCGAATTGTTCGCACATACTATTTCAATAGTTTAATTAATTAAATATCCATTTTATTTTATTCGTACTTAATTTAATAATTAATGAACATACAACTAATTAAACCAGGATATTCAATCTAGCTTCCTTGGGTCAAAGAAGACAAGTTGTTTTTAATCACGCATAAATACGTTAACGTAGATCAGGATGACCAATCTAGCTTCCTCGGGTTGTTTTTAACTACGCATAAATACACTAGTACAGGCGATACCTTACAACCAAAATAAAATAAAAAGATTACCTAAGCACATTCTAGAGTGCCCAGCACTCACTCCCCCATGTTTTGCAATTGGGTATGGTGCCAATCGAGGCCAACTTAAGAGAAAGTCCTGTATAGTGAACCGGTTGCCATCGTGAAGACTTTTGATTTGATCTAACTTTAATTATAATATTTTAAATCCATGGACACGATAACAACAACAAAAAAGATTTCATAAACTAATTTAAGTAATTTAACGTTCATTAATTAGAGAAATTTTTTATTATGAGAGAAATAAAATTAGTGAAATGTTTAACATCATTTTGGATACAATAGGGCTTCGATGGAAATATTTTGCAATTCTCAGCGAGTTCTTAAGATGTTAAACAGATATTTCGGCTCTAGTTTTATTCTTCCTCTCATTGAAAATAACTACTCCCAAATGTAAATGATTCCAATTAGCAATGACATGAATAAGGCCTGGTTTTGAAATGAGAATATTTATTTTAGATGATATTTCTTATGCAAGTCCAGTAAAGAGAAACGATCATAAATTTCTTAAGTTGAATGACGAATTGCAGCCCTGTGCATTCCATTTGAAAACTGACAGTTACTGCATGAAAACAAAATCAAATATTTTTTTCCAAAAAATTTGTTTCAAATTTGTAGAAAAGCAAGGCTGAATATCTTTTGTGGTTCTCAGGACTCTAGTCGACGAGCTAAAAAAGCATAAAACTGCTTGCCTGAACTTGAGATTCAAAAGTATTCTTTCTTTTCAAGTTGTGCATTTGTAAACTCAGATTCATTCAGCTCGTTTTCATCTTGAAGACGCAGGTTTATTTCATTTAAATGGGAACTAAAGTGTATTAATAATGCCAAATTTGGGAGCCAGTTTCATCCATTTCTGGTACAAACTTATTTTTAATTACATAAGTGGCTTGCTTAAATTGCCAACATCATAAAAAATTTTCAACATTTTATCTCAACTAACCCTTTTACTACTGAAAAATAAATGGTGTCAGTGTTCATAGTTTTAAAAAATCCAATTGACTATTCAAATTCTTGATCCCTATGAAATGTACAGCTATGGCAAGCTGGATGGTGTTACCCATTTTTAAAGCTTTTGCTCATAGATTTTCATTGTAATATGGGGTGATATTTCATCACGTCAATATAGGAGGCAATTGTATCAACTTTTTCAATTATACAATTCTAAAAATAAATTGAATTCTAGAAATCGATGTTTAATCATGAAAAATATTTGCATGTCTTTTAAATAACCATAATTGTCCATTGTAGAATAGGCAAAAAGAAATAGTTTAGATAAGCATCAGGTTTTGTTATCAAATAGGTACAAACTAACGTTACATTTATTATGTCAGAAAAATAACTACTTACACAGGGGAGATAATTATGAATAAATGCAGATATTTGAGAATGATTTTACGAATATCTCACTGTTGGAGAATGTGTTAAACTTAAAATCACTTATAAATTAATAGATGTTAAAAATGCATTTATAGCATTAATTAAGAAAGAATGAGAAATCAAAATTTATTCATAATGTTAAAAACCTTTCAAAACACAATACATATCTTACTTTAAAAAGTTTGTTAGTAGAAAGGTCAAAAATGGAGAACCAATTTATCCTAAATGTATATTAGCATTGAAAAAGTAATTAAGTACTTGTGCTAAAAGATTAAATTTAATTCAGGCTGGTATTTTTTTCTCACTTTATACGATATTCTATATAAACTCCCCTTTAAAAGAAAAAGAAACCTTTGTTTAGCACAAAATAGGTATTGAATAGTTAACTGCCATTAGAATTATTCAAAATTTTTCAAAATATCTGATTAATGAAACTGCAAAAATTAAATATACACTCTAAAAATAACGAAATATATTTTATTAACCACACATATATTTATATATATACAGATATGATACAAAACAATAGAGATTAACATTGCCATGAAACTTTTTATAAAAATTTCAAAGCATTATAATATTTTTAATCAAAAAATCAATTATGCTGAAATGATACATATTTCATAATGGCAATCAGATTAGATGAACTGAAATAGATTATTACACAAGTCCTATGCTGCTGCATCAAAAAATGTATCAATAGTATTCCATATATCTTGAGGTATATATTTTTATATATTTATCTGCATTTTGGTAAACCCAGCATCAACATACCTAAGAAGAAAAGAAAATACTCACATACTCAACTCCCACGTACTCAAAATAAATAAAATGCTAAAAGTCAAAACAATTTGTTTAGTCTTTTATCTTGTATAATAGTTTTCTTCAATATATTTTAGTAAAATTCCTCAGGTTCATAATATACTTTTAATATTGAATAAATTTTAATGTTAAGTAAAATATATGAAAGAACTGAGAAGATATATGAAATCAAAACTTTGTTTTTATAGTTAAGCATCATGCATTTTTTAAGTTATTTATACAATATAAAATAAGGGGACCTAAACATAAAATGCATTAAAATTTTATTACATACAAATTAAATAAAAACTAAATCCCATTAGCATTTTAACCAATAGCTTCTGAGAGGATTATTTATTTATGTCTATTTAATTCTTTCTATATTTATGATCTTAATAAATTAAGCTATAGCAAAAATTGAATAATGAGAGCAATAAAAAGGGTAAAAAATTATGACCAGGAAGAAATATTTTATTATAACACTTAAAATATGGATATGTTATGAATTTTAAATTAAGATATATTTAGTTTAAAATCCAATTATTGAATAAGAAAATTTAAATAAAATATGGAGCAATACGTAA